>JAGDQP010009129.1:2832-60465 GCA_022664845.1 Lepisma saccharinum
ATATATATATATATATATATATATATATATATCAGTTCGTGGGGTCTATCGCATCACAACCTCACCAATCGCACTCACTCAACCCACAATGCGCATCAGAGCGCAGCCAAAACACAAAACTCTCCACAGCACCGAACTTGGTATGAACATTATTCGACACAATAAAATATACTCTGGATATTCCAGTCTATAAGCACCCCAATTATGAGTGTTGCTAAGCTATTTAATTTTTTTATAATTATTACATTTATTGAAGAAATACAGCGATTACATAATTAGAAATACAAGATTAGTCCCATCGAGCATAGGCACTTATGAATTGAAATTGAATATATTTTAAGACCTTTAGGCAACTATGCCGTATGGATGATGATGGGATGAATTGGTGGAATGAAGAAAGTGGAAGGAAACGGGAGTACCCCGAGAAAACCCATGCACACGGTGTTTGTCCACCACAAAGCTCACATGGCATAAGCAGGGATCGATCCGACGACCCCTAGCACCAGAGGTGAGCACTCTACCAACTGAGCCACTGTGGCCCATAGGCACGTATGAAGGAATATTATACTCAAGATGGCAACACTGTTCTAAAAGTAATGACATTACAATAATTTCAAAAATAAAAGACAAGAAAACATTATATATATATATATATGTATAAAGTTCCCAAAAATATTTTTTACAAATATTGAGTATCTGTAAAACGTTATTATAAGTATTTTTTGGTTTCATTTTAGGCATCAGCAGCTCATGTTGTGAAGCCTTACGCACCCGCTCTTACCGTCTGTTCGTCTATCCGTCTGTCGACAACTTTCAACTCAGAAACTACTATGGATAGAAAGGTGTCGTTGCAAAGGTTTCGGCAACACGAGTTCAAACCCGTATATTTCATTCAGTTTGCGGTGGCGGATCCCGAGTTTCGGGGCGTAATATTCATCTTTGGAACTACTAGGGCTAGGAAAGTGGTTTAGGTTTCGAGGGAAAGGTCTCGCCAACACGAAAAACGTTAATTTTGAATATTTGGGTCACTTTAGTAACAAATTACTTCGACGCGTCTCGAGGTTATTAGCTTACAGTCTCTGAAATCCACAAAGAAACATCCATGCTCAGCCGTAATTCGAACCTGAGACCTTCGAGTCGTTGGCTTAGCGTTCCAACCCACACGACTACCAGGTTGGCTGTTACCAACATGAGTTCAACCTGTATCATTCATTCTGTTTGCAGCGGCGGATCCGAGTTTCGAGGGGGAATGTGCAACTTTGGAACTACTAGCGGTACAAGAGTTGTTGAGGTGTCATTGGAAAGCTATGGAACACGAGTTCAAACTCGAAACATTCTCTAGATAGTTTGGGTGGTTTCCACATTTTGCGGGGGAAGATATTTTCAACTTTGGAACTACTGGGGATAGGAAGGTAGGTCATGGTCATTGAGAAGGTCTCGAATGTTTCGAAAGCAACATTGATCATATAAATTGGATGCACGTTGCTGACGTCTGACCGTAGTGGTGTATTCAAATAAGAAAAGATTCTCTAAGGTTTGGGTAAAGGTTTGATTTCATGCCAATTTATATTTGATGACGAAATCTAGAAAGCACTGAATTAAAGATGAAGACACAGGATTGATAGACTCCACAAGAATGTTGTAAGAATAACTTTATTTTATTAACGCATTGACCAATGAAACCATCTTCACATCGAAATCGTATACATCAAAGGTACGATCATAAATAATCCAGATTTAGTATCATCTTTTCATATTAGTTCTCCCATTTCCTTGAATAATGAATGATCGTACGAATCACCAAAATACATATGTCGACATGATAAGAATACCGAAAGATGCATGTGAAGTACGAATAGTCATGAAGCAAAACTTTTGATTAGTTACAGAGTCAAAACAAAATACTAATGATGGTTACTTTCAAAATAACTGCTGTTAAACAATAGAAAAACGTAACTACGAAAAGATGCAATGTAGCCAAATCGTATATTTTATATTCATAGCATTCGCCGGGCCTTTCAAAAAGAAAAGAAAAAGAAAAAAGAAAGGTAGCTAGTCAGAAACCAAACAGTTTGGATCTACATTAATAGAATATAACATTACCAGCATCTACTATAAAAATATCACTCTTATTTTGCTGAAATTGTAAACGATTAAACACAAGAAAAAAGTCTTCGTTTATATAAGCATCAGACAATCTGATTAAAGCTTGTTGATAAAATAAATAAACTTAAAGGATGACTTGAAAACATGTATGTTCTTTAGTATTACTCCCGAAAAGATTAACCGAAAGTATTCAAATCTTAAGAGATAAAATTCCATGATTTGAATGATAGGCTGCCCTTTAGATATAATCCCATGATTAGCTTCTATATGATTAAGACAGCTTAATGTCAAAAGAAAGAATTCTCTTTAAACACGTGATTTAAGATTAGATAAGAGTGTTCAGTCAATATAACCATTAATAAAGAATTCTTTTATGACACGTAACTTTATAACAACATGTAGAGCACACAGTAAAGTGAAACTAAATCGATAAAAGATCAACGAACTTGTAAAAAGTAATCGTCGAAAAGAAGATGCTTGAAATGATAAAACCTATCTTGAATGACATTGCACCAGTATTCAATTGAGATGACTTATTTGGAGATAATCAAGAAACGCCCCCCCCCAAAAAAGAAATCTTGATTACAATAAGTTCCAACTAGCTAATGCTTGTTAAACATTCTTTAGTGCTAAGAGTCTTGCGATGTTTGTTCGTTTAACCTGGATATTCCTACACTGTCCTGTGAGAATATCATGAAGAACGTCAGTTTTTCGAGTGACGTTAGCAAAGGACACTGTTAGCGGCACTCAGATAGTATACAGTTAGTTTCGGATCTACCGAAGTATAAGTCCGATTTTGATGCTTGAACTTTCATTTGAAAGCTCTTTCCAATACTTAAAGACACAGGAAAAAAAAATGGGTCGGTAGGATCTCCTTGGGACCAACTAGGGTGCTTTGAAAAAAATATCAAAATTTCACATTTTTTAGGATAGCACTGACCCCAGACCATATAGGGCACCAAAACTTATTGAATCTTATTCTACGATTCAATACGTTTCAAACGGTGTATAATACGTTAAAATCGGTGTAGCAGTTCAAAAGTTACGACTTTTTTTTAACCGAATCACAAAATTTTCACAAATGATAGAAAGGTATGTCCATCATTTTGTGTGTCTTTTTGTTTTAGCCCCAAATGGGTGGTACCGGGGTTTTTTAGGGGTACCCATGACAATGGTAATAAATCCAAGCTTAGACTTTTGATAGGAGTTACGGTTTTCGAGATATGGAGCAAAATCGATCCTGTATCCTTCCGCCATAGTGACACGTGCCACTTTTTAAATACGAGCCCGTACGGAGAACACTCTCCGCCGCTGCTCCACTCATCTGGACATGACGTAAAGCAGAAAAATGTAAAGATACATGACCGTACCTAATTTTATCTAACCTCCACGTTCCGATGGTGAGTAATTTAAAATGTACTTTCTGTCAAGAATATAAATGCATGTTTTGCGCGGGATTGCATCCGGCCCCTTCTTGCTATGAGAAAAAAATGCTACACATTATCGGTTATCCACCTCGTCCTTTAATCGAAACAAACTGTGCTTTATAGGCAATAGTCTTCAATAAAATCATTCAACATTTACTGACTAGTTGCAATATACTCAGAATGCTATAAATCACGTTTAGAAGCAGGAAATACCTTTCTTTGTTACAAGACAGGAGTCCTTGTAGACCACCGTCCGTTTCCAATAAATATCTGTTTCCATCACTGCAAGCGCGAAGCCTCGGTAGCCTAATAATTAGTGTTCTTGACTCTGGCGCGTGGGTTCGCGGGTTCAAATCCCGGTCGAGTGTTTTTTTTTAAAAAAACAGAGAAAATTGTGTAAGTTAGGAAGTTCAAACCCTGAGGAACACAATATGTTATTTAAAAAAAAAGCTTTTAATTCAAATTACTGTATTTTTTAAAGCTTTACAAAATAAGTGATATCAGTACAAAACCCAGTTTGGGGTAAAAGGAAGAGTGACGCAAGAATTCTACTCACAAAAGAAGTGATATCTATTTTGCGAGTGACTTTCTTTGTGTCACTATGGCGAAAGTATTGCCTTTGTAATAAAATTAAGAGACAGTATCCTTCCGCCATAGTGACACAAAGAAAGTCACTCGTAAAATAGATATCACTTCTTTGGTGAGTAGAATTCTTGCGTTGCTCTTCCTTTTACCTCAAACGGGGTTTTGTACTGATATCTTATTCGCCAAACTACTGTAAAGCACCAAATCTTGCACGAAATGATTTAAGCTCCTTGATATACGAAATCTTGACTGACGTTGCACTAGCCTTGAACGTTGACATGATAGTTGGAAGATAATAAACACCATTAAAGAGTTGAAGAAAAAAAGATTTGGGTTAACTATAGTAGTGACGCACCAATTTTTAGAAATTTACAGGAGGAATTGATATAATTGTGTGATGTTTGAGAGTATTAGGGAGGTAAATATTGATGTTGGTAACATTTCAAGTGAATAATGATATAGTTTTAGTGTGTTTTGAAGATGTTTTAGGGCGCACTGCATGTTGTGGCGGAAGGCGGTAATGTAGTGTTGAATTGGCATGTTTGTGTGATGATTATGACATTTCTTGCGTTATTGTTATTGAATCGTATGGAAATGACGAGGGAAACTGCATTTTGAATGTTATTTAGCAGAGTATTTATGTAAGGAAAGGAAAAGGCCCCGAAACAATTGTACACGACTTTGTAATGGAAATTGGGAGAGTTAACACGCATGTGTGCTGAAGGTAAGTGTGAATATGTGTCAAAATATATTTTGTAAAGATACATGACCGCACCTAACTTTACCTAACCTCCACGTTCATATGTTCAGTAATTTAAGATAATTTACGAAAAAGGAAATCGATTTTGGTTTGTTTTTAGTGATTTTGAAATTGGTGCGTCACTTCTATAGTAATGCCAAAGATTTTCCAACTTTGTAAGACTTTCGAGACATACAGTATCTTACCACACTAATCTTGTTCTACGTACATAACCATGCGTGTCGATATCTTCTTGTTGAAGAACATCAAAACATCACACCTTGACTAAATGTCGATTAATCCATCTCAGAACACCCAAGGTCCATGTAACCACGATAAGAATATGAATCTTCAAACCTTGAATGTGTAGCTACATGTAGAACGAAGATTAGAGATGTCTTCCCTAAACATCAGAAGATAGATGGATTGCCAAGATAAGCTAAACTTGAAACAACACTTGATTATGATCAGCTCCGTCCACTGATCGAATTTATCCATCATATGTCATCACAATAGGAACTTAAGCCCTTGAAATACTAGAATTGCATCACATGTAAAACGTTGATTGAGGTTTCTGTCTAAACCTCGGGAGATTGATGGGTAGGAGAAGATTAGTTTAGTTCGACCGAACTGAAATCCACCCTCACCTTTTAAAATGACCTTTTGAACAGGTACCATTGCTTCTAGGAACCTTGAAGTTTATAGTGCAACCTAGCCTTCGTAGACTATGATCAGACGATAGAAAAGAGCTTCTTGGAAACGCATCAAAATCTCGTGATAGCCTTGAAGAGATTTCCACTAGAAAAAGGTAATCTTCAGAAAGTCAAATATCCATTAAAAAAACTTGATTGTAGAAATTCTTCACAATAAGGGATAATAAATCTTCTGAAATTGTAATACCATTTATGAAATCACTGATTTAATTTCCACGTAGATAGAAAAATGCTACGCTTGATGATTCCCACGCTGGTCGCATAACTTCTTCACAACGACTGCGCCATATATGCTGTATATTCAAATAAGAAAATATTCTCTAAGATTTGCGTAAAGGTTTGATTTCCTGTCAATTTATATTTGATGACGAAATATAGAAAGCATTGAATTAAAGATGAAGACACAGGATTGATAGAATTTGCGGAACCAGTAGCCATGGTGCGGATCCTTGTAAGTCACTGAAACCTCAGTGTGTTAATTGCAAGGGTGAGCACACGGCCTGGTCGCGTGACTGTCCTATTTTTCAGGAGGAAAAACGAATTCGAGAGCTGATGGTATTAGAGAGAATATCTGCTGGTGATGCTAAACTTCGATTAAGAGAGTCTCAGCGCACCCTTCCCTCTGGTGCGTTTTCACATGTTGTAGCCAGACTAGCAGTTAAAACTTTCTCGGTTGGTACCCAGACAGTTAATGTATCAACTCAAACCGAGTCTCATGTGCATGACGATCCTCCGAAGCCGCCCAAAGGATCGGAGACTCCTAGCAATATGCCGCCGGAGAGTCAGGGACAAAAAACACCTGTGCCGAGCTCTAGACCTCCACGGGTTAAGGCTACTTTTAGTCCCTATAAAGTGTCCAAATTAGTTCGCACTTCGCCTCTCACTACAAGCATTAAGACTCTGGCGAACGTTTTGTCTGCTCAATTAGCTCAGGAAGAGTCTGTAGATACTATCGAACGCAGTTCATCTTTGAATACCGACATGATAGAGGACCACCTGATGGATATGGATTTTAATCTCGTGGGAAAGAAAGGGAAAGCGAAATATAAACCTAAACTCAAAAGGTAATATTTTAACTTGTTTTTGCAGAGAGTTTTATGCTTTCCGTTTACTTTATCTCTCTATGCCCCTTAGCTGTTAAATTTTATAGTGTATTTTTGTTTTATTTTGTGAAGGCCGCTTTACAGCTTTCCTCGTTTTAATTTGTTATCCGAAAGACTCTGTACACCTTTCGTATACATTATTCGATATACTGGCCATTTACACCAATAAGCTGTTTGTAAACACCTTCTACTTTTTCATTTTTTATAGGGTTTTATTCTTTTAATTAATAAACAGCTGAGTTTTAACATGACTAAGATAAGGGGCTTCCCCGTATCGGGACGGGCGTAAGCCATAGTGCTGTAACCGCCCATACAATTCATTTTTACTTTACTTTTACAGGATTGATAGACTTCACAAGAATGTTGTAATATTTTATTAACGCATTGACTAATGAAACCACCTTCACATCGAAATCGTATACATCAAATGTACAATCATGAATAATCCAGATTTAGTATTATCTTTTCATATTAGTTCTCTCATTTCCTTGAATAATGTATGATCGTACGAATCATCAAAATACATATGTCGACATGATAAGAATACCCGAAGATGCATGTCAATGTATCCGCAAACTCGGAAGATCACAAGTGAAGTACGAATAGTCGTCAAGCAAAACTATTGATTAGTTACAGCGTCAAAACAAAATACTAATGATGGTTACCATAGAGTTAGGAATATAAATAGAGGGAACCTTAGGCTGTTTTGATGGAGAGGGGAATGAAGCCTAGAGACGGAAGGGACGAGGTATTTTGGCCGTATTAACTGGCGCCATATTTAGAGACCCTCTTTTCCGAGTATTGCCTCTCTGAGGTGTACGCATCCTCCTATCGAAAAAGGCAATCCTCACAGTACTTGGCATAGAGGGACTCTAATGGGGCCACACAAGGTGGCTGCCGATGAACTGTAATTTGGCTTCATGTGACGTCATGTATGTTATCTCTATTTTCTTCCTAACTCTATGATGGTTACATTCAAAATAACCGCTGTTAATCAATAGAAAAACGTAACTACGAAAAGATGCAATGTAGCCAAATCGTACTTAATTTAGACTCACAGCACGTAGCTTATGTGCACAGACTCCGCCTCACTTGTTTACATTTGGGAATAAATTTTGTAGACTTTATGTGTTTAGGTAATCTATTATTACTTTGACATCAATTATATTTAACACAATGTGTACCGTAATTAGAAGTATTAATATTAACTTAGTATATTCTGGTTTAAATATCGATGTACTTCATTCATTTTATTAACAGTAAATTACTGTGCATATATGCACCTAATGCTTTATGAACGTATATACATTAATGAATTTAATTTTATTTATGGCCTTTCAGTATCAGGTTCAGGCCGGGGCAGAAAGATGTCGGCCAGGGCCTATGCTGAAGGTGTCACCATTTTCCTGGCGTGACTGAGGTAAAAACCCTGGAAAAATCTCAGTCAGGATGGTCGGCCGCTGGGATCAAACCCACGGTCTCTCGAATAATACACCAATCCTCTAGAGCTTAGCTACGGCGGATCGGTGTATACATAAATGAATTTTAAGTAATACTTTTGTGCGTGTGAGATCCTATCAAAGGGCCTCGGAGCACTTGCGATTTTAGTAGAATCGGAGCGCTATTTTTTTTTTTTTTTACATGAGAATGAATCATTTAGATGGCGAATGTAAACTACTATGAAAATTGTTTCGGCTAAACAAGCTTCATTTTCAGTATTATAAAATGCATCTCTTTGTAATATTATCATGTCGATACGCATTTAAACATTCGAAGTGTCGAACAACATTGAATTTGATAACTAATAGCCATTTTCGGAATTATTGTCAAATCAATCGTTATTGCTTACGCATTGGCTAAGGACTTTCATTGTTAAACAGCGATAATTGTTTGGAGACAATGTAACAACATGTCACGTTTGCAATAAGACTTCTTTGAGACGAACAATTCGAAAATATTGACCGAGCCTTCATAGTGCAGGCAGTAACGTCATGGACTCTGGATTAGGAATGGGTGGGCACTTGGGTTCGAAACCCACAATAGTCTATCCTCGCTGAGGTTTACCAGGGATTTCCTAACTCAGGATATTAATGCCGGGATAGCACCCAGACCACTCACTACCTTCCCCAAAATCTCTCCTATCCCGGTCTGATCCAAAGATGCCTAAACACTGGCGACCCTAGCTTTTGCAGGGCCTTGGCAATGGCTCATCATGGGTCCCACGAAATCACAATAATATGTAACAGGGGGAGAGAAAAAGGAGAAGGGGAAACATGCGTCCTCTACGACACAGTACAAGCGGATGACTGATCATTGGTCGCTACCAAAATAAGAAATGCGACCGACAGATCCGAAGATCACTCCAGGTCCAAATGTCCTGGAAACAGCAAAAAGTCAACGATCACAGCCACCACTTGTCAAGACCGTTCTCTGCCAACCCAGAGAAAAGAAGGGACCGCCGGACAGAAGTAGCAGAACTGCCTAACCTAGGAAAACGGTCGCGCCCCCAGTGAAGCCTCGTCACACTCCACTACAGAGGAGATAAGTAAAGTAGTGGGTAACATTCACAGTCAACCTCAATGACACTCAAACTGTAAACTGGCCAGCTGGACCTTCTCAAACAAGGTCAGTCTAGAGCTGAGACACAGCTTCACCAGTCTAGGTCATAGCCCACAAGCACGCAATTGACGATTAAGATAAGACATCAAACTAATACTGCAGGAATAATTCATACGAATATAAAGTCTTACGCTAAAGAGAACATTCGAATACTGGAGAAAACCCGAAAATGAAGCACGCGATCACTGAAACGTTATTAAGCCCGAAGCATAGCAAAAGAGAGACGGTAAAATAAAACGAAGGAAAAAGAGGGGGGAAGAATTGAGAGAAAAGTTTATCCGCCCCACCAGAGAAGAGAACTTCGAGAACGACCCACCTCACAGCCCAGAACGGTGCTTGAGTAGCGCGGGCCTCCACGGAAACAATCATCAGACTGGAGGCGATAAACCAAAGTTTATCCATGAACATTCACAAGTTACCGACGTTAACCTTGGTTTGAATATTCAGTTCATTAAAACAAAGTAACACTTGAAATCTGTAGGAATATACGTTAACAAAACGATTTCGTTTTTGTAATTCAAGTTCTAAATCTCATTTCTTGAAATAATGTGTAAATCACAACCTTTTTGTGCAAACAATTTCGTACAATCTCAGTTATAACAACAAATCCGAAATTCTGACCCTTTCAAAACTTTACGCAAACATTCACAGTTGACAGTGGGGTCAATTCCACTGAAAGCACATTTCAACATGTTCCAAACAATCAGAATAGCAATTACAAGGTGGATAGAGTGAAGCTCTATGCACCTAACCTAAATTAGCATAATAGAATTTCAACATCTGAACAGAGTAAAATAAAATAACGGTTTAAATTCCTTACATTGGTTAAATCTTAGATGAGTCTTACGATCATGTCAGTTATGGGACTATTTATCGGTAAAATTTCACATAAAAAAACGGTTGAACGAAAACTAAAGCCATCGAAACTGAGCGTATGAAATAAACATTTACCGTGGGCAAAATTTCTAGTGGGCTTTTCAAAGCACAACACTTTCACGCAGAAGTAGCTAAAGAACACATTCAATATTTGTAAATAAAGCATTTCATACCTAAAATGTGAGAATACTTCAAATAAAATAAGAATGAGGGAGAAGAAATCTGTTAACGGATGTTGGCAATAATAGGCCTATATCACAGCATCTTAACATATAGTCAGTCCGTGTCCCCCGTAAGAATTAGCTCTACATGCTAAGAAATATACTTTGCACTCCAAAATCTAAATTAAAACAAATATAAATCGCAACAAAGTATGAACTAATAATTTAATACAAAACTAGTTACTGAAAATTTATTTCCAAGAGTCCAAAAACATGAGAGAAATTTGATTCACAAAATTTCAAAGATGTCTTCATTCACTAACACTTGGGAAAGTATGCAAGGGCAGACGAACCTGAAGCAATGTTTGAAGTTTCCAATACTCAGCTATAATGGACGGAGAATATGTTCTCATTGTATTTTTATTAATTTCTAAATACATATTACCTAGCAGGCTAAACTGGAGTGATATGGATTCGAACTTTAACAATATTGTAATGGGATATGGATAAATAGATCAGTGTGTTAAGCACAAAAGTAAACAAACAATAAAAGTTACATAAAGCTGACTAAACATCCGTAGGAACAACAACCTCCAAGCGGCAAGAGTTGGAAGTACTGAAAATACGCCCACAAATAGGGATATAAAAAGGCCAGTCAATCACCTTTGAAATCATCACTTCTTCGCTCCGAAAAGTGGTCACCTCTACCTGGCTTGGACTGGAGTCAGGACTCTCACCTTACCCCCAGCTTAGGTTGGTATACCTTTACCTGCTAACTCGAACTGGAGTTAGTATCCTTTCTAGGAACGATCTCCTTTCCTAAACCTAAGTTAAATATCATTGCAAGAGGTGATCCACTAGATTATTCACTACAGAGCCCATGTTCGGGACGCTCAGATTGTTAACTGTATAATACATTGTATAATATATAGTATATATTGGAACTTTATAATAAACTGGTGTCGGTAAAAACGTATATAAGCATTTGCTCTATTCATTCACTAAGTAACCATCCTATTAAACGATCTACGGACATAAGGACTCTACCATAAATATTATATCGTATATTGATAAGACAGTGCTACCACGTCGTATACGATCCTGCTGCTATGTTACATAGTAGTTGCGCCAGAATAATAGCAACCATTACGCAGAAGAGCGTTACGATATTGACTTGAGTTTAATACAAAGCTTTTCTATTTCAATAGTATTCCTCACAATTTCAGAAAGAGGCAAGTAAGGAAAAGTTTTCGTTTAACGTAGAATACTATTTTCCACTGAAATACTTATGAGTGACAGGTTGTTCTCTACTAATACTTCTTTCTTATTGGAATTTCATGGTCTCTACGAAACTTGTCTTGGTTTGAATAAATGGATTAAAAGTTAAAAGCGTAATGCCTTTTAAATCTTCTTTAAACCTAATTTCTTGTTCTAAATAGTTTATTTCCAGTATACGCTGCGAAGATGAGTTGAGTTAGCAAGTTTCCAGCTGCTGTTGTGCTGGAAAGCTATTTTGTTCTTCGAGTACAGACACCTAACTGTGTTCTACAATACACACGAAATTTAATACCCATCTCAATTCTAAAGAAGTCAGAGCTGCGATTTCACCAACAATCGCAAGGGCTCCGGGCCCTTGATAATATTTGGTTCACGAAATACAATTTTTGGCATGGGCTGGCAACACTGACAATGGGGTTCCTGGGAAATCTCAATAGTTAGCTATAATATTTCACTTTTCCCCTTATAGAAACGCTTATATTCAACTGTTAGGGAAATTTCATGTAAGTAGTAAGGGCCCCCCCGACACCCCTTGGGCCCCGACGCCTTAAGAAAGTTACCTATGCTTATACACACTATTCCTCGGTATTGTATTTTCCCATTTCCCTGTAGAAACATGCTTAATTTCAACTATTAGGGAATTTAGATGTAAGTAATCGGGGGGCGAGCCCCCCCCCAACATAGCACTGTTCCTTGATTCAAGGTTGCAATTTCCTTGATTTTACCTTGTTAGGCTTGACGTGATACAACAAGTATATTTCAAGCTTGATATAACCTTAATTTTTACTAGGTAAAATATGCTTGAACTTAAAAAACCCAATTTCAAGCTTGATTATCTCTTGCCTTAACAAGGCACCTCGTCCTTTTGAAATATCAAGCATGACTCAAGTTTGATTCAAACTTTTTGCTTGACACGACAAGCTTTTTTCAGCTTGTTGGCTTGATGTTTCAAGGCAAAAACAAGCTTGATTCAAGATGATTTTGCTATGTGGGTCGCTACTTACGAAAGTTACCTTTGCATATACACAGAATTTCTCGGTATTTTATTTACCCTTTCTCCTTAGAAAAAAATGTACTATTAATACATTTTATGTAAGTAGTCGCAGGGCAAGCTCTCCTGTCCCCCGGATGCCCATGCAGGTGCACTTTGACTGAGCTAGTTTAGCTAAGGACTTTCGAACAACACTTCAAGCATTTCTCTACACCTTATAGTTCATGAGATATATTTTGACATGGGCTGGAGACACTGAGAACGGGGTTCCTGTGAAGCTGGAACATCCGCAGTGTGTTCCTATTGTATCGAATAATCTTTATGGCTAGTTTGGTTCTTCTATAACTAAAATAATGGAAGTAATTTGAAAATAAAACAATATATTATTGTAAGAAGGAACCCGAGTCACATTTATGAAGTTTCGGGAAAAACGATCTTCACGAACACAGTAAGGATATGAAGAATAGCTTTTTGGGCTATCATGTTACTGCTCTGGTAGTTGGATCAGGACCATTTGTGATGCAAAACATACGTCTACCCCCAGAGAGCCTGTAACAAATAATAACTCGAAACCACCAAAAAAGTGACTCAGGTCCCTTTTTACAATAACATATTCAAATTTAATTTTATAGAAAATAGGCAAGAAGCACTGATAAGCGAATTGTTTGGAGACGCAGGCGACCTCAGTGCTTTTGTACTGTGTCGAATAATGTTTATGCCAAGTTCGGCGCAGCTTGGTCTACCTAAATGGAACCAATTTTAACAATTAGTTTTTAAGAATGGGCTGGCAACACTGAACTACTGCATTAATCAAGGCGGTTCCAGGGGCTCTGAGCAAGTCTAGTCACGTGCGTCTACCTGCAGGTCACTGGAATTAAAATGGCGGCTTACTAAAGCGGAACTGACGTCTTTTGTTCCTTCGGGTTTTCTGACATACGAAAGCTGCTTGTCCGCTGATAGGATGGTAGACGAATGAAGTTTTGTTCTATGGTGAGGTTGTAATACAAAAGATGTAGAATTTATATCAAAACACGAACACATAGATGTACTAAGTGTACTACCGTGTATGAAACTCAATCGGGACTAACAAAACACGAAAGGAAGTGTGGAATCGTGCAAATCGGTAATAAATTTTGCAAACAAGGTAGTTCGTATTCATGGAAAACTGTTAACGAATTACATGCGTATCCAGTCTCCAAAGTCCACTGTAGACGATACAATTTCTCGTACGATCTCTCGTGTAATAGAATGTACAAGATTTTTCGTGCGATAAACCATATACTATTTTATAGTGTTTCACACGGTACAATTTTGAATACGAGGGAGTAATGATCAAAGTGAGCTATAGAGCTTACAGTTGTGTCTCAAGCTCTTAAGGTAACTATGCTACAGACATTTGTGAAAGTAGCTCATTTTAATCAAAAAAGAGGAGTTGTAATAACAATGAATCTTGAATTAGCAGTTATTTCGTTTGTCCTAATACCACATTCAATCAAGATAATCTAATTTCTACTAGGTTTCAGTGGATACAAAAATGTCGTAACTTCTGTACTTTTCCACGAAGAAATGCAAACTTAGGTGTGCTAAGTTTTATTGGCGAAATCTTTTTTTTCTCTTTTCATCACGAATATTCACTACTTAGTATACTTTGTTCATTTATTGTTTAAACTGAGTAAAATTAAATGATCTTACGTTAAAAAATGCACAACAGACTTTCTACTTACATTACGAATGCAATATACAGTATCTCGCGCTCATGTACGCGAGGGAAAAGTTCCGTCTACATGGCCTTAAGCATGTTTTGCTCAGACCGAGGAAACAAATAATGTTACTACAAAACTTTGTCAGAGGCAGTCCCAATAAAGATGTTTTTTTTAATGTATATTTTTAACAAGAGTTCACGTGTTAACTATTTCATTATCAAATAATATCAGGGACTCCCAATAGTAAAGAAAATGTTTTTTGTTTCTTTCGAAGTAGCATGAAAAATTTAGAAAAGTTTTCCCGTTGTTTTCTCCGGCGTTCAACTTTCTCGTTGTTTTTTTTTTACATCATTAGTTTAAGACAACTCATAATATTTTCCAAACGGACACACAAAACGATGTAGAATTTCCCCAGGTTTCGCTTATAAGTTCATCGTCATGTGTGTTGCTTTTACTATATTCCTGAGTTAAGGCTCCTTTCTACTCCCTCTTCCAATGTTTAACTTTTTTCAAAATATTTCAAAATCTAATAGCATTATCAAAATTTTAAGAAGATACATCTCTGGTACTTTCAAATTACTATCAAATCCAATGGACAGCGATCTCGAGATCTTGTCCATTGATGAGTGATTCGTTGTCAAAAATTATGACGTCATTATTTAACTAACAACGTATCACTCATCAATGGACATGATCTCGAGATCGCTGCCCATTTTGTTTCATAGTAATTTGTAAGTACTAGAGATGTGTCTTCTTAAAATTTTGATAATGTTATTAGATTTTGACATATTTTGAAAATTGATTAAAAAAAAGTGGGTGCGGGAGTAGCGAGGAGTCTTAAGAGGAACAGTGACATAACACAGCACGTCAAAAGTATACAAATCGCGATATATTAACTCCTATTTATACCATTTGTAAAACCGCAGTTAAACTACTCCTGCCATAGAGCACTGGAAACGCTTCAAAATGCGTGAAGTAGTCGTGAAAGATACTAAAATACATGCAAATACGAAAATAATGAGCAATGTAGCTTTTGTGTGATTCCTATGCACAGAAAACTCCCACATACAAGGCATATGGATATGCATAGGGAGGGTCAGTTGTCTTAACCCTCTGTATTAAATTAAGTTCGTATGATTAATTTCCTATCTCACGTATTGACTTGCATAGCTAGCTCTGACTTGACGTCGTCACTCCATCTACATAGTTCTACTTCTGTAATATAGTGTTTCATTATTTCACATGCGCAGAGTGTATATATATATATATATATATATATATATATATATATATATATATATATATATATAATAAATAATAAATCACAGCCATATTCAATCCACTAGTGGATGAGGCCTCTCCCCGAAGGGAGGAGTTGGTCTACTGCTCCCACGCTGACCAGACGGAATCATGGCATAAGTGCAAAGATACATAATTATAGTACCATCTACATTGTGTCCTTTCAAATATATCATTCTTGCAGCAGATTGTGTACTCTACGTACCAGAAAAACAATGAAAATCACGTTACTTGAGCTGCATTACACGCTATAAATAGAAACAATCGCTATTAGATCACATCGGAACCTTCACATTAAATTTCTTTTTCATAATTCTTACGCATTTTTAGTACATTTTATGGCTATAGGAACGCAAAACGTAGCATTTTGAGACATTTCCAATGCTCTATGGCAGAAGTAGTTAAACTACTGTATTTTTATACACTTCTCTTAAAAACTTTGGTTTAGATCTTTATACCTGTAATAGATGTATGTGCCATCATGTATGTTAATTTCTGCATCAAGTAATAATATGAATATGTTCTTTCTCTTCTAATCCATAAGCAAACAGCCGAATAGGAAAGGATGCTATATTACCACGACAAGCATCGTTTGTACTACAGACGACGCAAGAAGATACAAAAAGACGTCACTTCCGCTTTAGTCAGCCGCCATTTTAATTCCAGTGATCTGCAGTTAGACGCACTTGTCTATTCAAGCCATTTCCAACGACACCTACGCATCTCTCTGCACTTTTAGTTCCTGAGATTTAATTTTCGAACACGGACGGGCACCATGAGCGGGATTAGAATGCCCCTTTTCTTATAGCTTCGCTATCAAGGGATCTAAAACTCATTATTGAGTATTAAAGATCTCGAAAGAAGGGTTCAAAGTAAGACGACTAGTAGTAAAAAGTGTCAAAAGATTTTCTCTTGTTTTAGTAATTTAAAAACAAGTCCTGTTTGATGTTTGTTTAACAAAAGAAATCATACGATCCTTTTGACACAGAAAGTTGTGTTCTTTTATTCGAGAGTAGGTGTGTTACGTAGCAAAGCCTAATGCCAGGCGTTGACGTCGAAGCGAGAATTTGCATTGGCATGAGTCATCTGACAGTAGACGAGCTGTTTTATTCCTTTTCATAAGCTTTCATTTAACTTCACTTGTTAGTTAGGGTGAAATTTTGTAAGCTGATTTTGACCCACTTCCACATAGCAGATCGACTTGAAACTTTCCACACATACGTACTACCATTGAATATACAGGGTGGTTCTGGAAATCAGTAACACGGCTATAAGTCAGCTCCTAGTGTAGAGAAATCTTTGAAACAAAAAATGTCCAAATCAAAGTGCATGTGCGGAATCACATGGTGATAAAGGTAAAATGAATTTTATGGGCGTCACATGGTGATGCTTCTGAAACAGTGGCGTCTCGGGAATACCTCTACGGGGGAGATAGCTTAAAATTTTTTTTGAATACAAGGGGGGGGGGGTCGATTTTGCTCCCGTTGAAACAAGCGCTAAAGTTTGAACAACTTTTAGAGGAAACACTTTCGATAGCTCATACCGTTTGGCAGTTAAAAGACCTAATTAGTGGTCAAAATTAATACGGTGTAGATCAGCGTTCCGCAAACTTTTTTTCAAGTGCGGACGAGTTTTATTACTTGGTAGTTCAACGGACCATCCTCTGCCTCCTCAAGAACAGGCCTCGAGGACTACCTGTGGTCCGCAGACCACAGTTTGCGGAACGCTGGTAGATGATTTTTGGGACTTTTCGGGTGTTGTAACTCAAAGGGAATAACGGTTCCAAACTAAATTGAAATACGGAATCGAAGGGCGAAATTTTCGAAAACCGGGCTATCCGGGAATATTGTTACTGGGGGGCAACTTCAAAAATTTTAAAAGAAACAATTGCTGATTTTGATTTATTTTAAACAAACGTGAAATTTTAACAGTTTTCAGATTAAACATTGTTTAATATTTCGTAACGTTTGGCAATTACAAGAGTTAATTGGCAACTCAACACTTAACTTACCAAGTAGTTCTTGTAACTGGTGAAACCGTGGAAAATCTGTCAGGATAGTCGATCGTGGGGTTCGAACCCACATGCCTACCCATTACCGACAGCGACATTGCTGTCTGATCCACGACGGCTGGGTGCGATCGGAATGGAAGCTGTCTGTAAAGATGATAAAATTATATTAAGTACTTGTACTTCGAGTTGCTGATCCGCTTGTTCGCCCGAGCTTTCTCGACGAACAAGCTCGACAGTGAAATAGCGCCTTATACTGACAAGCTTGCTCGTCGAGCAACCTGATCAGCAAGCTCGATAGTTTAATAGCGCCCTTGGGTGTTGAACCTCGCCAGGTCCAACCTCGACGTAGTCTGACCTAGACCTCAAGACGCGAGGTTGAGGTTGAGTGAGGATGAGGTCCGGTGAGGTCGAGGTTGAAGTCCCATCATGAGATTGAGGTTGATATTTTTTTTGAGATCGAGGTTTCAGTTCCGTGGTGAGGTTGAGTTAAGTCGGGGTTCGCAACGAACCGGGAGGACACCTTCAAAATTGACTTTGGATCCTTACCCAACCCTATCTTGACCTCAGCCATAATTTCATCAAGGTAATAAATTGATTCATGTCAATTCAAATATCTTGACTCTAAACATCTGCTGAAGTCAAGTCAATTAGTGGGACGAGATATAATAAATTTTAACAGACTGGTCAAAGTTGGTATTAAAAATTGAATGAGAATATTTTGTAACATCGTATAATAATCAAAATATTTTTTTTTAATTTTCTTTTTTTTTGGTTGAACTTCGGCCTAGCCTGTCCGAGAGATGAAGCTCCTTGGCGATTACTTCTGGACACAGTGATGCCACGATGTTAGTATCGTCTCATTAGACCAGTTGACTAGTTCGACTGAGGAATGCCCTGGACAACATCAATCAGGATGCCCGGAAGGATGTACCCAACCTGTGTGTTTTCGTATTGCCTATCCAACTCCGGAACGTAACCAACTGAAACATGGCGGCCTCATCCATACTGTTCCTGTTTCAAACTAACCTAGTTTACGTATTTTAAAAATAAATATTTATAGCCTTTAAGCATTTTAGGCTCAGATCAGGATAGGGTGTGGGAGAGGCCGTTGGCAGGGATTAGTTTTGCAGGCATCATATCAGCATTTGTGTGGTTTGACCGAAAAAACACCTGGAGAAATCTGTTACAATAGGCGGCCACTGGGATCGTTCCCAGGATCTTCTGGTTGTTGAGTCAACGCTCTACCAACTGAGCTATTGCCGCATTATGTTTAAGGTCTTTATGTCTCCTGTATGTTACTTTCACGTGTATCAATTCGCCAGTCTCCGACATTGAGAAATTCCCTCGGTAAAGATATTTTACATTTACGGACAATGATTATAGATTAATTCTGATTCGTAGTTTTCCTTCCATTTTCGCGAAAACAAATGCTACTTTCTATTCTCTTTAAATACAATGGTTCTATTTTGTGTATTGCTAAGCGTCAATTAACTTATTTATATACTTTACATTGTATTAACCCTTCAGGTATCTAGGATCTAAGCTCGCCACCTCATCGAGCAACCCTCGGCGAGCGCTATTTCGGGGTACGAAGTGGGAAGGTAGCGACAAAGATCTTACCTAAGGTAACACTCGACATTTGTATCCTGAAACTGATGACATTCTTAGAAAATCTAAGTGAGGACGGTTTTAACAAATTGCTGATATATTCGCCCATTGGTGCATGATCAATTAAATATGTTGGCATCATTCACAACTGGTATCGTTCTTAAAATTGTTTGGCAACCGTGAACTGTAGTGAAGAGAGTATATCTATGATCTGTCCTAGTACCTAAATGCTAAGTTTGGTATAGATACGTCCAACAATATTGCAACAATTTTAAGTATTACATTTTCGAAATTTGTTGGGAACACTGACAATTTTGAAGCCTGGAAAACCTGTATGACCTGTCCCAGTAACTACATGCCAAATTTGGCGTAGATAAGTGCAATCATTGCTGGTATTCATTTAGTCGGTGGACTATCGAACCTAACATGGCTTCCTATTTTGTCATTGTTAATGGTCACCTCTTTATCGAAACAGGAGATGAGATGTGAATATTCAAAATGTGGGCATCTCTCGACCTAGTGATATAGGAGTCAATGCTATACTGTACTTAAATACTAATTTTCAGTTTTATTAGTCCTTAAATATGATAGACAAACTTAGTTTCTCAACTGTACAAGTGTACAAACTGTGCAAGCTGTATTTGTTAATATCACATTCTAAACATAGTCCAAAGTATTGAGCTTGTAACTGGTGATAGGGTTGAAGTTTCTTAGTTCACTAGACCTTCGCACAATTTTGTATCCCCACAATTTCATTGCACGCAAGCAACTGTTTTGGATTCGCGTCACATTCTGGAAAGAAACTTTTGTTCTCCACTTAAATACTGTCTCTCTTGTGTTTCTTGATGTAGAATATAATGTGCCGTTATTTTGTACCGTGTGCGTTTCAAGGAATTCCAAAGTGCTATTTGCCAATTCCAATCGCATAAATTCAAAAAGGTCCTTTACTTGTTTGTCGATATCAAGGCACAAGTCTTCGTACCGAAGAACTCTGGAAAAGATAGAAACAAAAGAAAGATAGGAAATGTGCTATATAACTTAATTGACATTATCATATGAATTACAAGTTAATATTTGGGACAACAATATCAGCTATACTATTTTGTCGGTAATAATAATAAAGTAGTGCTGGTGTTGAATCTAATAAATTAAGGATAGAAAAATACCTTATTACTTCATTATTAATGTAACAGATTATAGCATAGGATTATTAATATTACTGCTGCTTCCTCATTGCTGTTTTAGTAGTAGTTCGATAGCCCTCCTTCAAATTTCTTTTGATTAGTTCTATAGTAATATGGATAAACTTGATATGTCCATATTTCAAGGTTTGTGTTTCATCGTGTCAGACATTAATTTTCTGCGTATCTATGTTGCTGGAAAAGACTATATTAGTCCTGGGTCTAACTATAGTTCTGTAGGAATTTTTGAGTAGGGAAATTTTGTTTTTTAAAAATGGTTAGTTTGAATGTAAGTAAATATTTTTGACATGGGTGGATAACTGGACATCCACCATCCGTCATCAAAACTGTTAAATTACGAAACCGAACATTATCTCCGGTACTCTTATCCCGATTTGAATGATACTTTCAGTTTTTTACTAAGCAACCTAAGCCATTTCCATTCATCCTTCTGTAATATAAAATAACAGATTATCGATAATGACTTTATATTCTCATCAAAATTATTTTTTTAGAATAACCGACCTACGAACTTGCTAACACTGCATCAAGGAGGATTTTTGGAAATCATATCTGATCCCCTTATAGTTATAAACTTGCAGAAACAGCAACACTTAATCTTATTTACTCTACAAGTACAATTGAATTTGATACATTTTACATGTTATGTTTGATGCAATTTTCATGTTTTGCCCCTCAACAAGTCATCAGCATATTTTTCGTTTGTTTTACTATAGGTTCGTTTGCGGTACGAACCATTTTCTTGTATTACAAATTCGCAAGGAGCTAGATGTGGACTGTGGAGGTATGTCTTTAATACAACGATGTCGAATGTACGTGTAGATGTATGACCAGAACAAATACCAGATCTGAGCCAAAGATACGCAGAGGCCATGAATCATGGTAGATGTTCAAACATTCGACAACAGAAATGAAACCTTTAACTTCTCGAAACAAATTACGTATCAGGATTCGCTCATGATGTGTAATCTCCCATTCTACTACAGAATGCTTTCCTTTGGTGCACCCTATGATGACAGAAGAGCTCCTTTGAGATTATTAATGGTTTGTTTTAGCGCCATATCAGCATCAATTGCAGTGAATTTATATTCATACCATTTCACAACATGCCTCGCTACCTTGAACATTGTGTGCGCACCTGAGGCTGTCTTAAACAGCATCCTCATGTCTTCTAAAGATAAAAAGATCATCGCTGGTAGTTAACAAAATAAAACTCAACAAATACTGACTGAAATTTGTGTACTGCATTGGGATGTTCGTACAGAAGCCTATCATAGAAACTAGCGCATTCTTAGAAAATTATCAAAGTAGAAAATTAATATGTTCTAATGTTTCCGCGGTCAAGAAATTTCGCCAAGTCTGTGAGGAGTTTCTCCACTTTAACGTTCATATTCTCATGATCTATTTTTATCTTGCTGAAGAAATACTTTGTTGGATTTGAAATATCTCTTTAATATCTGCAATATAATACTTACTGAGGTGCTCTTTCAGAAACAACTTTACCTGCAATCTGAACATGGTTTCTCCCAATGTTAGCATCCTTTTCCACTCCTGTCTTCATTCTTTACAAGATTTTCAATTAGGTTTACCCCAAAGACTGCAAATTCAATGAACACATTTGAAACACCACTTCCACGTAGTGTATACATTTACCTAAGAAAATATTTAGCCATGTGAAACACTCACAGAACAAGAACAATATTTTTTAGCTTTTCTGGATTAGTTAGTTAGAATTGTCGTGCAATAGCGTATATTACTAAACAGTTTTGGTCTGACTGGTCAAGGAAACTATTGACATTCAGTGGTGGTGTATAAACAGTAGAATGATGCTTTACTTGATATTAGATTACTGGTAAGAATCAAATTTGTTTAAGAGGTAGATCTTTCATTGAACAAAGTGTATTGAAAGAACTACACAATGATACACGCTGTTCAAGGTTTTCCTCTGGAATGGAAATCTCAGAACTACGTATAACGCAATGTGTTATTCTCCAAAGCTGCCATAACGAGTCCAAAGTTTCATATCTATTCTTTTCATCGTCAACAAATGTGAGACAACTTCGAAATCACTTGGAAGATCACGACATTTTGCTGATTTGAGATGAGGCTGTAACTTTTGGTATGAAAGAAGCTTTTGAGTTACTTTCATCCCTTGACTGACACAGTCTCCGATAAACATAGTTTAACTGGTATCTCTCGTGGCTTTTCTTGGAAGAGTGTGCACACGGTTTCGTGAGAACTTCTTACATCAATCAAAGCTGTTTCCTCATGAAAAAGTTTGTTTGAAGGCTCCAATCGTGAAACAGTACATAGAATTGAAATTGCACTAGGAGGCTTGTTGAGAGCATACCGTGCAAAGTTATGGCCATGACGAACATACTACCATGTTTGATTAAGGACGGAGTTCATATCTATTGGTTACTCTATTATCATATGTAACGGTGTTTTCTCGGGTCTACCACAGATGTTGTAGTACATTATCTTAAGATTCAACTTTTTGGAATGCTTCGATGTTTCCAATTCTTCATCTTAATTTTCGAATAAATATTTATTTTCAACGGGATTCGATACATTAAATAATATATTAAAGAAGTTTTGAACAAGTGAGGCATGTTACTACCAGTCCAAGAGCTTCTAGAGTCTTGGATATCATCGAATTTTTCTTCGAGGCCACAAATTATTTTCTGTAATGTAACTCTCAATATAATAACACATTCTATAACAGGGTGGTTTCTAACTGAAAGTGTATCCATAACCTTTATCTAGTCCAGATTTAATATCATCAGATACGTATATAAGGAAACGCTAACAGCTTTTCGACACTTGATGTATACTTTTGTCGTCTGATTGCAATTCCCCTTTGTATCTTTCTAAATACGTACCTAGAAATATAACTATTGTGACACAGCAAATCGGCACCGAAAACGCTTGGGACTCTTTGACGATCACAGGTACGAGTGAAAGGATAATATTCTAGGTACAAAGCTCCTCAGCTCTTGATCATTCACTTATTCTATACTTATGGTAACTGCGCTTGTTACAAATAGCAGAATAAGTGTCTAGATTTGAGAAATAGCTCTTACTTTCAGACTAAGGTATCACGCTCGTTTTCTTCTAGATTTTATGTACTGTCGGTTGAGAAGTACTCATTCTATTATTATTTTCTATTCGCCCTTTCTCACTTTAAATTTTTAAAATGGACTTCTAGTTGCAACGTTGTTTGTAACATGCATTGCTCATGTGGTAATAAATCACTGCAACTCCACTTTCAAATGGTTAGTAACAATACCATTTCGCACTTTTGAAACTGTTCTAGCTTTTCTCGATCATTTTCAGGACTTAACACACCATCGGCACTTCAATTACATATGATGTACGGTTTTGCGTTTTGTCTGAAGTAGGATAGAACCTGCACTGGCGTTTAACAGTTTTATCACATCCATATTTTCATTTCATTTGAACAAGCTACACAAAAACACATCAAGACACACAGTAACATTAAGAATTGATACCTGAAAAGTAATTCATTCAATTTAAACATAACTTATTACTTTAGCTTCTTTATTAACTTTGTTACTAAGAGATGCAATTGAAGGCATTGTTGAAGGGAAAAGAGGAAGATGAAGAAGACAAACTTCTTGAATACTGTCAACATTTAAATCGTATGGTAAAATAAAGGGTATGCTAGGATAACAAGGAAAGCGCAATCGGGATAAATGGAGAGGACCTTAGCTTGCCTTGAAGGACCTTTAGCTTTTCACAGAGCACTAATAATGAGTAACTTTGTAAAGTAAAATTAATAAAAACAGTGAAAGAATCATTCAAATCGGGCCAACATTACCAGAGATATGTTAGGTCCCGTGATTTAGCAGCCACCATTTTTGATGACGTCACAGCCGCCAAACTTACCGTATAGCGGATACCAACCCAAGTCAAAAATATTTACTTATACGAAAACTAACAATTTCTGAAACGAAATTCTCCCTACTCAAAAATTCCTACATAGCTGTAGTCAGATCCAGAACTATATGCGTTATAATGAACGACTATGTTCAGTATAACCTGATCATCCTTTCTCACATCATAGATAAGCAGAAAAGTCTTGCACGATGAAACATAAATCTTGAAATATGGACATATCAACTCCTGTCATATCACTATAGATTTATGAACTTGATATTGTTAGCTACTTCATTGCATGGTTCAGGCGCTAGGTCTAATACTGAGAACGAGGGTGAAATGGACTACATTGTGATAGTGTGATATTGCAGTTTATGTTGTGCGAATACCTTCACTTAGTATTCCACGAAGTACATACAAATAAGGCTCAATCCAAGCAAGTTCTATCGGTTTCTTCGTTCTACATCGATTATTAAAATATCAGTGCACGTAAACACAAAAGAACTCTCGCGGATTAAAGTCCGTTTTGTACTTTAATAATGGGTGCTACTAGTCTTAAACGATTGATAGTAATGACGTTAACGTTGTGTGTTGACACTTTCAAAACATCATTCTGCCTCAAAAGTGTCTGTGCACAATATTGAAGTTACTAATAAGTACTATAAGATGTCTTGTGACATTTCAAGGAAGGAAAATGAGATAACACTTCATGTAGCCCTACTTACAGTATTTTCTTAGATTTAAGTAAAGTCTTCGATCTGGTAAACCATAAACTTTCTCTTGGAAAGTTGTTCTACTATGGCGGAAGAGGCTGTGTAGCCAAGACATGTTCAAATCGTGATAGTAAACGTTACGAATACAAGCAAGGGCGTCGCCAGGAATTTTCCCAAGCGGGGGCAAAACTAAACGCACAAAAACTTAATATATATATATATATAATATAACTCACAGCCATATTCAATCCACTAATGGATAAGGCCTGTCCCCGAAGGGAGGAATTGGTCGCCCCATACTTTTCTTTTTAGTCATTCATAAACAAAATTATTGTTAACTTTTTAGTACGAATTGTTTAAGAAAAGTATGTATTTAAAAAGTATTTTTTAAATTATTTTTTGAGTTATTTCCGTGTTCGTATACTTTTTCTCAAGCTAATGTTTTGTGACCCAAATCCTAAAGCGTTCTGCAACCAGTCAAACGACAGATCGTTGCAGGCTAGTATTTATTTTAGGATAAAGAAGTCCATATTAAAAAGAAATATTATAAATATGCCTTTAAAATATAAAAATATATGAATGTAAAAATAGAATATTGTATTGTCACCCCACTTAAGTCGCTGAGCGAATTTCATCATTGCATGACGTCGGGAAATGAGTTAAATTAACGTTGCAAGACCTGAGGACATCAGGAACCATTGTGAACTAAAGAAAAAGAATGTAAAAATCATGTATTTTTACATTTCCATCTTTTCATTTTTGATTCACTGCGTACATGTTGCTATACTTGCAGAGAAATCAGCGAGACCTTGTTGTCATTATCATAAACGAAAGAAAACATTAGTATAAACTTCACGAAGTATTCGGGAAATGGGATGCAAAAGTAAATTTAAGAAAAATATTTTTTCCTTGCTTTTCTTACCTTAAAGTTCCGAAAGGGCCTTCAGACGATAAGAAAGGTCGATTCCTTATAAACCCTCGCCCATTTTTAACATATCATTAAACAAGATATCTTTACCAGTCAAGCGAAAGATTTAAAACTTTAAAAGTTCGTGGTCCATCAACACAGTCCGTGGCGTTTATCAGTTCGGGCAGTGCCCCAGTATTATTCTAATAGATCAGCTAATAAGACCTTCTAATTGACATAAGCTCAAGAAAAAACTCAGTACAAACTTCAAGAACATAACAAAGTAACCCACAAGAAAGAAGAAATAGGATAAAATGAAAATTTTGTGGAATATATTAACTCTTTTCCGGTCTAACCACCCTTCCGATTATTAAACACCCTTCATCATCATTTCAAAATGTTCAAAGAAACTGAAGGATTGATAGCAAAACTGGACAAGTCGAAAAAGTTGATCTTGGGTGGGGGAAGTGGACATTGTTGTATCAAAAAATTCCCATCCAAAAGATTTTTATAAAATCATTTTTATGATAAACTGGTGAAAAATTGACGATTCAAATCAAATAACAGAACGCACCTCTGAAACTACTGCGGCTATTGAAGCGAAATATGTTTTATTTTATAGTCTATATATTGCAGATAATAACAGTTTGTTTAGTATCAAACAATTCCCATGTAAACGGCAATAATAAATTATTTTCCCTCCAACTATTGAAAAGTTCCCTATATGATATCCGCCCGTGATGTCACTGTTGGAAAAACCGTTAGAACATGATTCTGAACTTTGAAAGCGCCTGATGAACATACCTCCTCGCTTATTCTCTTCTACGTACCTTGGCATTGCTCATCATTTGTTCTGCTTTTTTTTAAAGTAGGAGATGTGAATATCAATGTATCTTAAGATAGGGCCCCTAAATTATTAAAATAATGTATATTTATGATTGTCTGATTCGTGCTTTTTAAACTTTGAATATAAGTTTGTGTGTGTGTAAGAGAGCGATACTTTTGTTTTCTTATATGCTTTCTAGAAGAACTGCAGTGAACTTCATAAAAAAAGTGTTAATTGATAGAAATAAAAGTTATCTGATGATACAATAATACCATTTGTGTTTATATTTTCGACGTTTTTACAAAGTGTTTTTGTGGTTTTACAAATTCGCGTGTTTGTGATTATATAGATTAAAAAAACATGGTAATAAATCAGGAAATTTAGCGGCAATATCCCTTATGAAATGCATGCAGTGAAAAGCATAAAACATACACAAGATATATGAGAATAGAATAGCAAAAGATATTAAGACCGAAGTCCAGGGAACAAGTACCCCCCTTGAAGACACCCTTGTATATAAGCGTAGACATTGTACAAAAGTGCTCATCAACTGCAAAAATATCCAAGAATAACATTAAACCCAATATTATTGTTAATGATGGCGATCACAAAGGGTTATATTTCGTTAGTCTGTGGTTCGAATGTTTATGGACAGTAAGAAATTACATACTTGTGTATCGAGGGTTTTAGTTATTCTATGTATCAATATTTGAGGTGCCTAGAGGAAATGTGGTTCAAATGACATTGACAAAAAAAAGTTCATTTATAAATACCACGAAATATAAGTGACATATAATGTTCATATTCTGTGCAAACACACATTGAATGAATTAAAGTGCGATACCAGTGTTCCTTGATCCCCCGTGGGAAAACAAAAAACCTGCAACTTATATGAGTTCTTTTCCCTCTACAATATCAGTACGATTTCCGCGGTATTTTTTCCTTAACTGATGAATATTGGGTAGATTCTTTACAACACTACTACACTAAATGTACAGGTATTTAGCATGTGAGGAAACTTCCATGGAATTTGGAAATGTCAAAATGGCGGCACCCCGTTGTCAGTGATCGTTTTTTTTTTTTTGAGTCAAAATTTAAAGTAATCAGGTTGTTCTTTTTTTTTCTCTTCTGGTTGATTCTCAATCATACTAGGCGAATGTGAGAATACTCGCTAAAAAGGAAAGTGAGAGACAGGGAGAATCACTTATTTTAATACAGTTATGAAGTTTGTCTGTACGAAGGTCAATCGACCAAGTGGATTCTAATATACTCGGTATGTGTCATAATAATAATAATAATTTATACCTGAATTTATCCGGATACATAGTTTGCAGAAAAGCAGCAGCAGTGTAATCTTGAACAAGCTCATTGCAGAGGTTCGTGGGATCCAGGCACCGCCCTTTGCACCATTTCAAATCCGTTCTTGAAAGCAATACAGCCCGAGGATCCCTTACTAAGTACACGAGTCGGACATCCAAGCTGTAAAATGGACAAATATTAATTAGTAGGTTTACAGATAGGGTTAGTGGTTACCACTTACTATTTTAAGGTACAAAGGTGGTAGTTTTTTTAAGTTATCAACGGAGACATAGTAGCTGGAAAATGTTGGTCAAAACTCTTCAGTTTTTGGTAAAGTGGGTTCCAATTTACTTTGTTCAATGGATCCCGGATGGAATTAAACCCGTGACCGCACGAGGTAACCTCTAGGCCACGTTCAATTGATTTTTTTGATTCTGGAGAATGGACAAAAGATGTATTATAGTGCGAACTTGTACATCAATTGTGTTCTTGGTTCTGACAAATCAAATTTCTTCTTTACCTCAGTTTTTAGGCTCGAATAGTAAACAAGTATTTAAGATTAAAAAATAATTAAAAGACTAAAACCAATATCGGGTAGCAAAACAAAAGTAATCTTAGTTTGCAGTGCAATCAAGATCGCCATTTTAGATCATTATTATTATCTGACCAACGGAACTTTGAGGTAAAACTTAACAACATATTATGTTCCGCTGCTCATTTAGTGAAGGGAATTTCCTAAAGAGTCACCTTCGGGACCTGTACTTTTCAATGTTTCCGTTAATGATATATGTACCAGGGTCCCTCACTCAACGTCAATGTAGTATGTCGATGATTTAAAACTCATAAGTAAAATAAATTCTTAACAAGACATCGACAGATTTCAAGAGGATATAAAACAAATTGAAAATTGGCGTAATAGACTACAGAATTAAAGTAAATACCACCAAAACTAATTACTTGTGTTTTACAACTAAAACAAATTATATTGTAAGCAGGAATTATATAAACAGTAAACTTACAACAAAAGTAGAAACTATGAAAGATCTTGGTATATTCTTTGATAATAAATTAAAATTTAATGAGCATTTAATTATTATAAATATGGAAGCGAAAAAAAATTGTTGGTTATAACTTTAATCAATGGGCGGAACTAATACACCTGCAGACATTTGTAATCTTATATAAAGTTTTGGCAAGATCAAAACTCGAATATGCTTCCGTAATGTGGTACCCTACTACGAAAACAGCTAAAGATTTAGGGTCATTTAGTAGAAGCTGTCCAAAAATGTCTTATTAGATGTTTATGTTTCAAGTTAAAATTAAAATATTCTTATACCTATGAGTATTGGTGCAATTACTTGAAGCTAGAACCTTCGTACAAAAGAAAAGGCAATACAATTCACAGTTCATTGATAATATGCTAAGTTATAACATTAATTGTACGTATCTGTTAGAAAAATTGAGAATCTAAGTTCCTTTGCACCAAAAACAGATTTCATAATTTTCTTGCTGACAAAGATGTTACAGGCAGTCTTCTGTATAGTCTGACGAAAGTCTATAATCAGTATTTATAAACCGTATTTACGTCAATATTCTCTATTACTATAAATGTGTACTTTTTATATAACGTACTTTATCTAAGAACTTTAATTATTGTGGTTATAGTAATGGACTTGAATCTTTTTTAAATAATTAATGAAATATTGCATTTTTTGTTTGTAAGCATTTTATATTAATTCATCATTGTATCGTTTAGTTTTCTGCTGTATTAAGTTCACTGTTCTCTTTATCTTACATGTCCTGTACTCATGTTACTCTTTCTGACTTTGTGTTGTATAGGCTCTTAATCGCTGTTTACTGCACACAGATAAACTTATTATTATTATTATACAAGAGTTTAAATCTTCAACAATTTCGCTTGATTGGTTTATCAATGGATATTGTTTGCTCTTCACGCTTGTCACGGACGAATTTCTTAAACTGCTGCATTCCATGAACTTTTAAGGCCACTAAAGCTGCAATTCCTGTTCCAGAAAAAGTAAATTTGTTATGTAGATTTCAAAGGTCTTTTCTGTTGCTTTCAAATGGATGGCAGTGTTCATAGTGTTCATCAAAGTATCGACATCTCTGACAAATGAAGACTAGGTTTTTGATGAGCATTCATTGTGTTCCTTTAAATTTTTGTACAGTTTTAAATCCTAATATACCACCATACATTTCTGCGAAAATTTTACATAAATTTGATATATATCACTTGCACCTACTATTCTCAGTTGAAAAGGTTAACTTGAATATAATAGGACGGATCCAAAATGGCGGACGATGTGTGTCATATTCGTTAAAGGTGTATAACTTGTTTTCATTCATACTGCATATAGCAGCATTCACGTTCTCTCCTATCTACATTAATTCAACGGGTGATTCTACATTTTACATGAAGTAACTTAATATTATAGGTGGTCTATCACATTCAATAACTTGCAAACCGTTAGAGATGATGTAAAACTAACTACACCAGTGAATTTCTGCGATAACTTTACATGAATTTGATGTAGGGGAAGTCAGGTGAATATGAGCGCAGTTAATGAAAATGCGATTGTATCTAAAAAATTGTTTATTACAAAAATTTCAATAATATGACTAAAAGTAAGACAGAGTACATACTCTGGTATCCGAGAAATGAAGAAGAAAGTAAGGTACGTGTGCAGTGCTCATATTTCCCATGGTAAAAGGGTAATATGAGCACTGCATAGGGCATATATGAGCACCATTTTGTGTCAATATCTGCACACCCAATACAAGTGAAAAAAGAATAAATAACAGTAGAATATACAAAATAAAAGGTAATACAATTAAAGATCACAATAATTATAAAAAAAGAGTCACTCATGCTCGTGAAACACACACTCGAACATTAGTCCTGTGAATGTGCAAATGAAGACCTGCGACGAAAAAAAGTCTAAGCCGCAGTTTCAGTTTTGTCAAAAAAAATGAACAAAAACAGACAATTAGACATTTCTTCCCCAAAGGAGAAGAGTCTAATTGACCATTTTTTGACAAAACTGAAATTGTGGCTTAGATGTTTTTCATCGCAGGTCTTTTTTTTACCTTCAAATGTGAATTACGTAAAACAAAAAATTACCAAAAGACCAGAAACACTACATCTTTAGCCCTACCTGGAGTTAAAACTTCAGTAAAATATAGCATTTACAATAGGCTATTAACTATTAGGCCTATGATTTATTGGGGGAGGCTCGACTTGGGCTAGGCAGGATTGGGGCTCATAGACCCCCGTTACACCCATTATTGTAGGATGGTCAATAGTCTAGCAATAGGACCTACCGGAAATTGACGACAAATGGCCAAACATAATAGGTTAGGCTGATTATGAACTAAAGGAGTGCAGACTTTGTCATCTATGTCATTACAAATTAGGCTGCTTTTTAGTATCTCTCCCAAATAATTTGGTTGTGATTAGGCCTATGAATCGTGATATTGTAACTATTACTGACTTTAGGTTAGATAACGTTAGGTTAGTTTGCTTCACAAATGGTCAAATAGACGGAACTGACTATAAATTAAGTGATATATTTTATATAACGAATGGATACCTCGTTGTAGCTTATTTTCCATTACCCTGATTTAACTATAGCTCAAAAAATATACATTTTTTTAATTGTACGTAGCTTTAAACTTCTCCTTTAATACACAACACTAGCAATACACTAGCTTGGGCTCCACTTTCGTCAACCAAAAAACTCCAAACAAGGCTACTAACTTCGTTGATTCGCTCTTGCGAAATGCACGTAGAAGATATGGAGGTATAAGCTTCGTCCTGTTCATATTTTCGGACTGCTCATATTAAACTGACTTCCCCTATCATTTGCACCTATTCCCATTAAAAAAAAAGAACTTGAATCCAATATGGCGGATTTAAGATTGGCGGTGTGTGTAACACGTTTCAGAGAAGAGAAGCAGTACTTGATCCAATTCTATCGAAAGAAAATGAAAGTAATTTTGTAACCGAGCGTAATAGTAGTTTACGATAGCGTTCCAAATATATGAAGGCTCATAAATATGCAATTTACCGGTATGGGCCGTTAAAATGAGTACAATATACAGATTGATCCGCGGAGAACTTTGCATTTTAATCAATTTTAAACCAATTCCGGCGAGACATTTGGCGAATGTACCTTGTTAGATCAAATTAAATCTTCAGCACCCTTATCATGCGATATTCGTGCAACTTATCAATTAGCTTCTTTCCTTTGTTTTTCGAATTTATCATCATATACATAAAAGTGAGGAAAGCTCTCTTCCTTCACATTACGGCTAAAAATATTGTTTCCGTCAAATACAACAACATACTGTGGTCAACTCATAGTTTCTCATGACAGCACACACAATCAAGAAAAAAATTAAATGTTTAACTAAACAGCGATTGCTCTGAATGATTGAAAGCAGTAAATCATAGTCCCTATTCCCTCTCAGATGGAAATATTGGGTATATGTAAAACTTCTAACCGTCTTGACATGTAACAGATTAGTGGAATACTGACCTCACAGATGGCGTTGCCAGTGAGAGAATCAGTAGCTACGTAAACGGGGCCAACATTAGAGCAAACATAGGCAGTGGGTGTGGATAAGCAGACAGAAATAGTGTATCATATCGGCGCAATGGAGACCGATAAGTAGACACATCAGGTACTCTTTACTTTTTGAGTTCGATAAAGGCAGTAATGCGACCGCAGTCTGCTGCAACATTCGGCAAGTGTATGGTGAAGATGAAGTTGACGACAGCACATGTCTTCGGTGGTTTCCAAAATTCAGGGACGAAGACAGAAGCTGTCCAGATCAACCATGGTCTGGATATCCATCAGTGGTTTCCGCAGAGGATTTCTGACCAAGCCATACGAAACAGTCCGAACCCAACTGTAAAAGAGTTAGCGGAAACCATCCAGGTACACAACAGTTGAAAGACGGCTCGAATCACTGGGTTTCAAAACAAAGTTTGATCGTTGGGTTCCACATCAGGTGATTGCAAGAGGAAGGGCTCATCGCGTCCTGTGTTACCATGGTTTCCCAGTACAAAAATAACTGGTTCTTGACACGCATTATCACGGTGATGGGAAGTGGGTTCTGTACCGGAACGTAGATCGTCAAAGGAGTGCGTGTCGTGTTTCTGAACCACATCCATCGACGTTAAATCAGAATTGCATCTCAAGAAGGTGATGTCAAGTGTGGGATGCCAAAGGCATAATTCACTGAGAAGTCATGGAACCTTACCAAACCATTAACACCACCTTCTTCTGTCAACAGTTGAACTGACTGCGAGGAGCATTGCAATCGAAGCGACCAGGTCTTGTCAATTGCCAAGGAGTCATTATCCATCATGATAATGTCAGGTCACATGCTTCTGTCATCACCCGTCAAAAATTGATAGACTTTGTTCTGGAGGTTTTACCCCACCTATCCTATTTTCCTGACTTTGCCCCTACAGACTACCATCTATTTCGCGCTTAGCAGAACTCCTTCGCTCGGAAACTCTTTGATGACGTGGAGGGTATGAAAACTGTCGTACAACAATTTTTCGACTCGAAAACTCAGGACTTTTGTCGGTATGGGATGGGATTCATCTCTTGCCAGAAAGATGGCAAGAGGTCATCGATTGAGACAGTGATTATTCACAGTCCTAAGTGAGTTCCAATTTGTGTTGTTCGCACTTCTATACGATAAGTTTATAAATTAAATACTTTTATGTACTAAATGCTTTATTGAGAATGAAAGAACTAAGGACAATTATTGTAGCAAAATTGAGGACATTGCCGGAAGACCTATCTGCCCTTTTTCCAGCAATCGCTTTAAATGATCCGCCATGTTCTTTTCTACATGCCCTGCAAATTGCAAGTCAATATCTCTATCCGTTAGCTTGGTAGAAAGAAAAATGTAGAAAAGTTTCCGCAAGTGAAAACTGTCGTCTTGCTTTCGGACAATGCTGGCGGACAAAACCTCCACTCGACAAGGTTTTGTTCATGGTTCAGCAATGTGTTTGATGTAGAACTTCTTCACGTTTTCCGTCAGAGCCCAACTTCTTTATTTACACAGTTCAGCAGAAACAATGGTCTAGTCAGAACAGACATAAAAACAAGTGAATTAGTCAGTCACCGGGAAAATGACATTCTTTTCGATTAAAAGTGAATGAGATAAATTAGTGCCATAGCTAGAACGGTGTTCTAAATGTTATTGAGCGCTCATTTTGAATCCAAGATGGCGAATTTTTCAAAGTGTCCTAATATTTTCCTAAACTACTCTTGATAACACACCTTTATGCCAAATTTCTTATTTCTTGCTCAAACGATGTTGAACATTTTTGGCCGCCATTTTGAATCTAAGATGGCCTCTTTGGAGACATTTTGTAATATTTTTGTAACTTACTGGTAATGATGTACCGTCATACAAATTTCGTTTTTTCTATCTCCAGCCGTTTAGGCTGTGTATTCTATGAAATATTCATTTTGGCGGCCATTTTGGATCCAAGATGGTGACTTTTCAACGTTTTGTAATATTTTCTTAATGTACCGTTATATCAAATTTCGTATTTCTATCTCCAGCCGTTTAGGCTGTGTATTATATGAAATATTCATTTTGGTAGCCATTTTGGATCCAAGATGGTGACTTTTTCAACGTTTTGTAATATTTTCCTAATCTACTAGTGATGATGTACCGCCATACCAAATTTCGTTTTTCTAGCTCCAGCTGTTTAGGCTGTGTACTATTCCAAAACCTTGATTTTTTTAGGTGAGATATACTAGTTCTTGCAGGTTGGAATTTTTCAGTCTCAAGAACGAAGAGATTAGAAGAAATATTTACTGATGCTATTGTTATTGTCATTTTCAATGTTCTTTTGTATTAAATATTGTGCTTAGAATTGTTTGTGCTTTCTTTCTTCAACCGAATCACCATGAAATCTTTGATTGCTGAAAGAAGACAACATGCATACACAATATTCAATATATTTTCATTCAAACTTTGAATTCTATCAAGTTAGTTAATAGTTTTCAAACCTTATTCTATGCTCTTTATACCGGTGTCAACGACATAAATATTATTTCAAAAGCTTCGTCGTAACATTGAACCTAAATCTTTACTAGTTGTTTACCGAAAATACGTTTTCGATCCATACGCCCTTCTTCCGACAATGTCCTCAATTATTAATAGACAACTGTTGACACTATTGTCTTGCTTTCTCTTAAAATAGGTCAGATATACAAATTGATATGAGATGAACTTTTAAATGTGAACTTAAAGAAGTAATGGGTGATATATCACGTAAGAATATTACAATTATCATTCTTGATTTGTGTGTTGTGTAATGAATCTATTATGATGAGGAATTCAGTAATTTACGCTTCTATAAATGACTGTGTTAAGAAGATGCCTATTCCATATGCTTTGAAAATATAGTCTTAGTATTATGAAATTATGGTAGGACTTACGGTAAACTATAAATACTTCCCACAATAAATTGGTCTAAAAAAATAATATACCTCGTTATAAAGTTCCTCGGGACTCAAGCACATCTAAGATTAAATAAAACAGAACAAATAACACCCAAAACGGACAGAACTGTTGCACGTACCCAATACTAGCACAAAAAGATTAAAACCAGCGTCAATATATCTCGTTGCTTCATGAAACATACTGATTACAATGTCAGTCAGCAGTTTCTTTCTTCCAATGTTATGTGCTATGCAGGGACTTCAAATTCTACAATGGAATGTTAACTGGGGATTCTGCCAGATCCCCCAATGTGGGATGTCACTAAGGACTTCTGCTAGGATTTTCAGTCTCTGGAAGTGTAAAAAATCATTCCAGGCAAAATGGGAAATAATGTAACGTCAGTGACAGAAAAAAAGGAATAAAGAAAAAGAAATCGGGTTTTAGTTCATGCGCATGGGTTCACTTTGCCCAGGATCTTTTTAAGATCCCAAATTGTCTTCGGGAGAATACTCGGGTCATCAATCATTATCGTCAACAATAACTTTATTCTCTATTATGTTCCATATATGTATATTAAAATAGAAAGCTGACTAATGTCAAGAAATAGTTTGAACATGCAGATTGTTTTTCAATCAAAAATTAACCTTACAAAGAGTTGCAGGTTTAAATACTACGACAATAGCGAATATCTGAAAAAAAGTATTTTGTGCATAATTACACCTTACTCTGCTGATACATACCTTTCATCACTGAGAATATCTTTGGCATATTTTAGAGGTAAACGGACTAACTTCATGCTTTGGTATGGATACAGTCGGCATGAACGGTGTAGGAATTCAGCGTTATAGCATAAGAACTCTCTTCCATCGCAATACACAGCCATTCGCTTATTATATCGTAACCAGTGTTTGTATTGCGCAAACCTTATATATTCACCTGAAAGCAGAAAGAAAAAAAATGTCTGAGTAGAAGTACACAGGTCACTTATATTTATCCACATCAGTCAATTTATTAACAGACAAGGGAATGTCTGAAATACATCTTTCAGACACATTCTGTATTCCTCTAGGAATATGCCTGAGTGATAGATAAGCCTACATTCATGCTGTATGAGCCCTTCCCTATATCCTGAACGAGTGCTTATCTTTCAGAATTGTAATACAATTAGGTCCTTGATTTCTGTCCAGTCCCTTTTGATATCAAATAAACCAATCAATGAATCAACCGCTTCGAACTATATCATATAGAGACCATCTTTCCTCTTCATATAAAATATACAGTGGAACCTCAATAACTCAAATTCCTTGATATCTCAAATTTAATCATTCCCTTTCATCTTCCCCATTCTATCCCGTGTTAATTTACCTCTGTAAGTCGAATATTATGAAGTAAAACCCTGGATAATTCGATTTTTTGTTGTTTTCTAGACGTGCGTTAAACGATGTCTATATACATGGATGTTTTGCTATACTACCTCTACAAGTCGAAGTTACAGCATAAACGATTCTATAAGTTGAAAGTTTAGTCGGGTAAGCCCGTGTAAGTCGAAGTTCACGGACTTAAACGTTCTGAACCAAGAGTTCTGTCCGTCTCAATTATGTGAGTACAATTCACAAACATTCATACCCCAGTTGGAATTCGAACCCGCGGCCTTGGAGACGCTGCCCAAATGCCTCAGACCATATGACTGTCGATCGGCAAGCAGTTAAATGTTTCATATGGTGACAAAGCGAAAAAAAAACAGGATCCTTGCAATAGAAGAGAAGCAACAGTCAGTTCCGGCCCTCTATATCTTGAAGTTTCGTATAATGCATCTCGATAACTCGAACTTCGATAAGTCGAATTTTGTCTTTTCCCCTTCAGATTCGAACTATCGACATTTATTTATTTGCTTGAACTCAATAGGCATTCATAACCCCAATTATGTGAGTACCATACAATGTTTTTAATACACATAAACATACAATTGATTAAAATCTGCTCATACGAGCAGTGAAGTATAAACAATTTTAATGTCAGATCCAAGGCAAATTAAGTCTACGTCAGAGTTGTGTAGGTAACAAACAGACTCCATTTTAAATAGATCAGCTGCCTTAAGGTTATGCTGGCTAACTTAAACTTAAGTTTACCCCAACTATTTAACATTTCTTATTTTGTTACTTAAAGCAACTGAACTTAACTCAAGTTAATGTCGAATTAGGTTTTGTTACAACTACCGATTATGCTTTAATGCGAGTACGAATTCATAATCTAAAAGTAAATACGAATCATGTTTAGTTACCTGAGGTCTTTACTTCATATAGATCACGTTATATTAACTTTCCTGATGTTGCTGTTTGTACAGATTGTGTTGTGTTGATGTTACCAAGCAATTAAGATTGCATAAAGATTCGGTTGCGTTAATCATAGCTGTATTCGGTTTATACGTAATTATAATTCTTCATATCATTGTATTTAGCTCAAACTTAATTGCAGTCGGTTGTAGGTTTGTTCTTTACACCAGATGAGATATAACTGAAATTCGAGTAGTGATGTGTGTTTTGTTTTGTAAAGATTTTTTTGCATTGTATGAAATCCAATAACAGATGACAGAGAAAAACGTAATGAGAAAAGTAAGATACTTTAAATTACAAATATTTATTCCGATTTGTTAACGGACTTGCGACTAGAGACAGGATGAGCACCCGAGGCTGAACCATTCTCGCTCATGCGTATTACTCCTTAACCAAATATGATTTCCAAGCATGTGCTTTCAGTTGCCAATTTAGCGTATTGGTAGCCTATCGGAAAGTTATTTCAAGGAACTCGGGATCGAATCCTGGTGTAGTTTTTTTAATGAAAATAACTTTTCTCTTTTTTATATACATAAACGCATTAGGAAATTTAATAAAATTAGTGAACAAATGCATGTGGAGGTTAGGTAAGTCAGGCTCGGTATTTTTTTTATTGCACATACGATTAACTCGTGTTTACACAAGATGCCATTCCTGTCGCTAGTCACAAGTGTTAACGGGATATGAGATAAATTACTGAAGGCTGCATATTACCTACAAAATATTGTTAATATTTTCAGTTAAACTGCAGAGTTTACCAGGTGCGTAAATATGAAACTGGAATCTATGTACAGAAAAGACACAGTGATTGGATGACAATGCTAAGAACTATTTTATTCGAAGTATTGGCCATTGTTAGCGATACATTTCTGCCATCGTTCCGGCAATGTGTGGATGCCAGACCAAAAAAACTGTGCCTCTTCTGCTGCAAACCAATCATCAAGCCATTTTCGTGCATTTTCGTAAGATGTGAAGCGTTGGTCAGCAAGTGTGTGTCCCATGGATGCAAATAAGTGAAAATCGGCAGGCGCCAAGTCTGGTAAGTTAGCTGCATGCGGAAGGATTTCCCAGCCAAACGTCGCAATCGTTTCCTTGACCGGTTTTGCTGTGTGGGAGGGTGCATTATCGTGAAGCACAATCACTTTATGTTGTCTTTGGCCATATTCTGATCGTTTTTCACGCAAAGCTTGATGCAAATCGATCATTTGTTGTCGGTAACGTTGGGTATTAACGGTCTCGCCAGGTTTCAGCAGTTCATAATAGATCACTCCCTTCTGATCCCACCAAACACAAAACATTGTCTTCCGTCCATAGCGATTTGGTCTTGCAGTCGATGTCGCCGGATCTCCTGGAGTTACCCATGATCTTTTACGCTTAGGATTCTCGAAATAGATCCACTTTTCGTCACCTGTCACAATTCGATGGAGAAATGATTTCCTTTTGTACCTGGCGAGCAGAATGTCGCAAGTGGTTTTTCGGTTTTCTGCTGTCGTTCAGTCAATGCATGTGGAACCTGCTTCTCGTGTCACATTTAATTGATCCGCGAGTTGTTGTTGCGTTTGAGCATCATCCTCATCCAACAAAGCTTGCAATTCGCTGTCTGCAAACTTTTCGGTGGTCTTCCACGTTCTTCGCTTCTCACGTCAAAATCACCACTTTTAAATTTTGTAAACCACGCATAGCACTGTGACTTTCCAAGAGCATGATCACCGTAGTCTTCGACAAGCATGCGATGCGATTCTGCTGCAGTTTTCTTCAAATTGTAACAAAAATCAATGCTGTCCGCACATCGTAGTTTGTAGGTACAAATTGCACCATGTTCAACGCTATTAAACACTACACTATGACATGAAACCTGTCTGCTTGTGAGTTGCAAATCGTTATAAGCAGTCAAAACAAGCAAGCGGCCCCAAGGACGCAGTTTTCCGATAACCACAGTGACAGCTAACGCCCTCTATGCACAAATTCCGGTTTCATATTTACACACCTGGTAAATACTAAACTACAAAACGGTATTATTTACCTTTAAACCTAAAAGCGCTCTGCGTGTAATTTTGAATTGCAATGATTTGACTTAAATCAGAATGTTATTAAATGTTTTCTTCGTAATGATGTCCTTTATTTTAAGGTGCATGACATCCGGCCTGCAAGAGTGCAGCACTCTTGGCATAGAAGCTCGCAGTTCCTGTAAGAATGATGCCCGCTTGGAGGTACCCTGGTTTTTACACAAAGGGCAGAGTAAAAATTAATTTTCTATCTGCCTGGCCAAGAGTGCTGCACTCTTGCAGGCAGGATGTCATGCACCTTAAAATAAAAGACAGTATTACGAAGAAAACATTTAATAAGATTCAGACTTCAGCCAAATCATTGCAATTCAAAATTAAACGCAATGCGCTTTTAGGTTCAAAGGTAAAGAATAAAGTTTTGTAGCTTAACTGAAAACATTAACAATATTTTGTAGGTAATATGCAGCCTTCAGTAATTTATATCATATCCCGTTAACACTCGTGACTAGCGACAGGAATGACATCTTGTGAAAACACGAGTTAATCGTGTGCAATAACAAAAAAATACCGAACATGACTTACCTAACCTCCACATGCGTTTGCTCACTAATTTTATTAAATATCCTAATGCGTTTATATATATAAAAAGAGAAAAGTTATTTTCATTAAGAAACAAAATAAAAAAAACTACACCAGGATTCGATCCCGAATTCCTTGAAATAGCTTTCCGATAGGCTACCAATACGCTAAATTGGCAACTGAAAGCACATGCTTGGAAATTATATTTGGTTAAGGAGTAATACGCATGGGCGAGAATGGTTCAGCCTCGGGTGCTCATCCTGTCTCTAGTCGCAAGTCCGTTGGCAAGTCAAAGTTTCTTTCGGAATAAATATTTGTAATTTAAAGTATCTTTCTTTTCTCATTATGTTTTTCTCTGCCATCTATTATTGGATTTCATACAATGCAAAAACCTTTACAAAACAAAACACACTTCACTACTCGAATTTCAGTTACATGTCATCTGGTGTAAACAAACCTACAACCGACTGCAATTAAGTTTGAGCTAAATACAATGACAATAAGGATTATACTTACGTATAAACCGAATACAGCTATGATTAACGCAACCGAATCTTTATGCAATCTTAATTGCTTGGTAACATCAACACAACACAATCTGTACAAACAGCAACATCAGGAAAGTTAATATAACGTGATCTACCATGTAGTAACGACCTCAGGTAGCTAAACATGATCCGCTTTTACTTTTAGATTATAAATTCTTATTCGCATTAAATCATAATCGGTAGTTGTAACAAAATCTAATTCGACATTAACTTGAGTTAAGTTCAGTTGCTTTAAGTAACAAAATAATAAATGTTAAATAATTGGGGTAAACTTAAGTTTAATTTAGCCAACCTAACCCTAAGGCAGTTGTATCAAAATTCTAAGACATAATTATGACTGTATATATAATATTCATATATTTGTTACATTTAACACAGCATATTTAATCGCATTGTAAAATTCATTCCTTTGGATGTGCATGATTTTGATTAGCTATAACATTAAAGGTTGCCCACTTTATCCATGAAGGTAATTTGCAAAGTACATCTGTTCTATGATTTTTGCAGCAAAATATTTTAGAGTTTCCCAAACAAGTTTTTCCAGTAGGGATACATAAACCTATTTTACATAATAATGATTAATGATGTATCATTCATCAGCTTATTTAATGTTTTGTAAAGGAATATAATTTTTTTCTTCTCTGTTGGAGACTAATAAGGCTATAGTTTGTCAGCAACGAATGACCAGTATCAAAACAAGGATAAAATTTTGTCTGTCTAAAAGCTAGAACTCGAAGAAATTTTGCTTGTACCGCTTCAATTTTACATTTATGTGTTTCTAAACTTGGTACCCATATTAAAAAGGTATATTCTAATTTGGATCGGATGTATAAATTATAAAGCACGATAAGTGAATTAGTGTTCCAAATTTCCCTCGTTATGCGTAAAATATAACCTAGGTTTCTGTGTGCTTGATTAACAGTGTAGTCTAGATGTTTTGAAAATGTTAGTTGTGAATCAAATAAATCCAAGATCTTTCACTATGTTCACTCTACTGATCGTTTCATTCTCAATCTTATATTGGTATGTGTGCTGAGGTTTTCGTTTTGTTTGTGTTACAACCGAACATTTCTTGATATTGAGTGATAGATCATTGTTTACACACCAAGACACTAGGTTAGAACTCGGGTGGTTCGGGGTTAAGAGATTTTCTCGTTTTTTCTTTCAAAATAAATTTCTATCTCTTCATAGTTGTTATAAATAATTGCTTACTTGCATTTTTCGTAGGTGATCATGGTTTAGTAGAGGTTAGGTGAGGTCATGTATTTTACACTATCGTTTCTTTCTTCCGACAGTGTGGATTACTGGCGCGACCAGGACGTTAAAATTAGGAGGTTTTGTTCCTATGAAATATATTTGTACCCAAGAAATCAAAGCCACGTGGTAGCTTCTAACTCTTACTTACTAGGTATCTGTTACAATAAATGGGTACAAAACGCCCGTTTTGTACTTTTGAATAGGGGATACTGTATTTATTTTAATTTAATTTATTCAGAGACTCTATAGCAGGTAATTTGCCCAGTTGTAGTAGATTACAATTGCAATAGATTATAATTACATTTACAATTTCACGTCTATGTATTTACAATTGGCTACTCTTAGCCTCAATGAATTATTACATTTACTCTTTTTAAATTTGCACATATTTCCATAGAAAATGTCCAAATTTCTGTTTTATATTTAGAGTATTAGAAAGCTTCCCCACTCTGCAGGTGAAGGATTTTCTTCGTGATTCCGTTCTAAATCTCCTCACGTTGAAAGTTGTGTCCTTTTCTGATCTAACACCTCTACTTGCATATCTAACACCTCTACACATATAATTCCATTCTCTTTAACATTTCTGCGGAATCATATTCTGAATGTAGAAGTTTAAATAGAGTAAGCAAATCTAGCTTTATACGCCCTTTCTCAAGGGTAAAGAGTCCAAAGTTCTTAAGTAAATCATTGTATGAAATATATACCGGAAGATACGAATTTCGCCTCATAGTAACCATTCTTAAGAATTTATATTGTATTTTTCTAATTTCTTCTTGTTAGATTCGTGTTCATAATCATTCCATACGGGTGCCGCAAATTCTAATATCGGATTTATGCATGCTGTATATAATTTCAACATAAATAATTTGGAGTATAGAAAGAGAGGTTCCACTGTATATTTAATCTTTAACTCAACTTTTTGCTCATTGTTTACGGAAATGTCTCGAAGAACGATATCACATTTTAGATATAACTACTACTGTATCTAAACTTCAGTGGCCTGAGATGAAGTTGCATAAAGTCCTTAAACAAAATTAAAATTCTAAAACTTCAGTTAGAATTTTCTGTGATGCTTTCTATTGTTCGCTGAGAAAGTTCTAACTTATTATACTGTAGATAATAAATCCAATAAAACGAGTAATTCGTAAATGGGGGACTTCAACAGAAGCTCGTACAGCAGGACGTACTTATGAGCTGGATGCGCGAGGTCCGGACCCTCTGAAGTTCGATTTTATGCAGAATTAGTACAATTTTAAGCGTGCACGGTCCAATACATTTCATACCCAGACACACCTTGGACCCCTCCCGAAACCAACTTGTAGATGCGTGCCTGACCACATACGAATAGCTATAGAAGAGATCCGATTATGTTTTGTGTATTATACTCGTTAAAGATAAATTTGCTCCTAAAGATCTTACTATAAACACCAACAAAAATTTGATAATTCATCTTAGTTTCGCTGTATTGATTCTTTATCTCAAATTCGTCATACATTATTATACTTGATTGTAACATAAAATCTTGAGAAATAACATAGTTCTTATTACCGTATGTTTTATATCTCTTAACAAACTTTTAAACTAACATACGAAAATACAAAGTTATGACCTCAACTTTTACCTAGCTATGCTATTCTTCCAGAAATTCTTCTAAACAGCTTCTTACCTTGGCTTGAGTAGTTGCAGTGAAGGAGGTTGAATATTAAACTCAAAGCATTATTCCAACCATCTTGGTAACGCCAAGCAGCTAAGGGTTCGTAGTGAACAAAATTGGCTGCGTGACTGTTAATGATATCGCTCAGAAAATTTGATCCAGAGCGAAATTTTGTTACAATTACATTTTTTATGCGTTTACTACCAGCACCTGTGGAAAATAAAGAGTAGAATAATGAACTGCAATGAAAGGGAAAGTGCACATATTACAAACATATCTTGCACAGTTCAAATTAATCAACGTTTCATTACTTTTTTATACTTTAATTACTTCTGGTTACTACTTGAACCCTGTGAGAAATGTTTTGGTACGATACCCTGCTTGGGTAATCCGGAAAGCAAGTAAATATTTGGCAGGAATTGTGATAGATCCCATGTGGTCCAGGTGGTTGCCTAGTGCTTTAACCGTCTAACAAGGGACCATTACGATATTTGTGAATTTGATTTCTGAAAATGCCTAGCACCATTCGATAAGGCATCCAAAGAAATCTCGAAAACAGATATTTTTATCTGTAGAACCTAAATAAGGATGGAAAGAAATGAAGTCAACAGTTAAAATGAACGCCTCCGCTCGGCCACGACAAAAGTGTAACGAAGGCTATTGGGTAATGAAAGATGTCTCGGCTTTTGCTTTTCTTTTTTTGTTGCAATCAGACCGGGGTGCAGTAGGAGAGTAGTTGTGGGAAGGGAGTCGGTCAGTATCTAGCCTGAAGGTACTATAGCAGAGGCGCAGCAGTCAGCAAGAAAAGTAATTCGATGGTTGAAAATGCATAGTATACTATTACACCATTCGATACAACAGCGAAGGAAATGATTTCACACAAAAAACTAACCTTGTGAATGGTTAGCGAACTTAGTAAAATTTGAACCAACTATTCTGCTGTAACCAGTATACCAAAGCGTAAACTCCACAGCTGCTGCTTGTCAGTGTTTTTTATGCAGTAGTGCTTCATGACACGCACACAAGTCAAAACTGATGACGACTTCCGGCTTATACTTTCAACTCTGACTGGCTCCTGATTAAAATCACGCCTCCACAGAATCACGCGAGATACCAGTCACTGGTTCTTAGGATAGCGAAGGTCGATTCGGAAAATCACTGTGTCTGAGCATGATGGACAGCTGGTTAAGTCAGCAATGGCGTGAGTATTGGCTTGAATGGTGCATATTTTGTTTTTTCTTTTCTTGGGTTTGTGTGATGAGGAATTAAATTGCTATTGTGGTTTGAATTTGAATTTTATTAGTGGCCTTTAGGCATCTAAGACTTAGGCCGGGATAGGGGCGGGGAAAGGATTCGGGAAGGTCTCGGCCAGGGCCTATGTTGAAGGTGCCATCCCGGAAGTTGCCTGGTGTGACTGAGGAAAAACCTGTCAGGATAGTCGGCTTCTGGGATCGAACGACCTCCCGAATGCTACGTTAACGCTCTACCACTGAACAACGGCGTCTCGGTTTGCTATTGTTGTCATAAATTGTACTTACCTTTGATCTTTCATCATAAAACACTTTTTAAATAACTGAAAGTCATTAAAAATCATTAATTACTTTATGTTGGTAATTAAATTTCTGAATAATTGCTCCTGAAATTATCCGTGGGTAGTATCATGTAGTTATGGTCATTATGCAAATTCTGCTGGAGTATGAGTAGCGAGTATAGACACGTTTTGAAGTCTGTAGTTTCAACTGACAAGTAACACTATTTCAAGTGTACACTCACATCTAGAAGAGATAAATCAGCATTAAAAACTGAGTTTATATGTCAAAGATTAGGTGCCATTGACCAGTGGTTAAAAAGATGTCGAGAAAAGTTATTATAGCATTCTTTGTGGATGGCCTCTTATGGATATCTGGCGCTATTTTACACTCAATGGAGCGCACTAAGGTGATATCAATAACATTCGCACATCGTTATACCTATAGTCAGCTAGATGACACCTATACATGGATAAAATTGACTAGACTCGTCAGACTATATACCACATGAATAATTTACACACAGTTTTCATGTTCCATTCTACGCTTGTACCAGGTTGGCACTCTGTTGACTATCCCCCTTTCCGAATTGGCACTTTACGCTCCGTTCCGTACCCTTACTCCGTCAGATGCACCGTCGATGGTTATCCGAATTCCCCCTTCGACGGAGCATTGAAGTGAACGGAGCAACGGAGGACCAGATGGTGACTTGACCCTCCGTTCGGTTGCGCGCTGCTGCCATGTTGAAAAGAAAACAGAGCGGTATATTGCATGCCAAAATTCCTTCTTCACTTGAGAGTTGGGAAAAATGTGTAGAATTGATCACGTGTTGCAAGTTTAAAACGAATGACTGTGCCGAAGTATTTGAATGTAAGTATTTTAATAGTTTAAGATTTGATTTTACATTATGTTATCGATATTGTACCATGTTTTGAGTAATATATCTTCATGATCATTGAATAATTTTAACTTCGCACTGTGAAAATAATATTGTTGGTTAGATTTCCCCGATGGGATTCCATGTAGATATTAATAGATGAGAGGGTAACATATGAGCAAGGGCGTCGGCAGGGAGGGGCAAGGGGGAGGCACTTGCCCTCCTTGATTTCAGATTTTATACCAAATACTATTCTATTTTATATATTTGATATATGTTTTTGTTTTTTACTGCATGTATTCCATAAGAAGCTATTTGAGTTTCTCCCGTTACATTTCCTCAACCAAAATTATTTCAATGTATGTAATCACAAATACGCAATTTGTGCCCACCAAACAAACTATGTTAAAGCATCGAAAGTAAAACCATGAATGCTATTGTTGTACTATTATGTAAGTGTTATTTCTTGTGAACGTACTCTGTTTTATGAAGTTGAAGCAGTTTCTCTAGAAAGTCAATGAAAAAGACGTCTCTCTTTCTCTCCCTCCCTCTCTCTCGCTTTCACACACACATTTATATACAAAGTTTAAAAAGCACGTGTAGGCCAATCGTATGATACACATTCTTTATAAATAATTTTAATTTTTAGTTTTTAAAAATACCGAACATATCAATATAAACACTCTCATCTAACATTAACGAAATGAACTATTTCATTTTGAAGCTAATTTTTTAGCCGAGATATTTGAAGGTCACTAACTTAAGCCGGCATAGCCCAGGATTTCAAATTTCTTATCAATAGCAAATATTTCCAAATTATGGATTACTTAGTTTGATAGATATTCTTAAGAATTATCCAACCCATTTTCTAAAATGTCATTCTTATTGTGATTTGTCCATTATTTTTTAAAAATTGAGCCTGATTACCAAGGGCTCTCAAAGCGAATCTGAATTTGAATTTTTTAAAGGTCTTTACATAATTTTGGCTGAAGCCGAATGGGTGATGCTGGGAGAATGCAGAACAGAAATTTTACCTAGCAAAGCTTTTCGTCGATAGGAATTCTTACACATAAATTATCTATTAATGTTTGTTGAAATGTGCTATTTCTGTAATCTCCGACATCCAACACAGAATTTAAAAAAAGTGCTATTACTCACCGTTTTAAATTTTCCTGAATTATTGAAAGTCCTCTTTGTCTGATAACGTAATGCCATCTCGCTTTTAGTGACTTCGAATTATGTAATAGTCATTGATCGCACTACATTAATTTCTATTGTAATGAACAACGAGCTCTACCATGCATTTGATGATCCTGATTATTAAAAAATACTGGATGTGTTAGTGTCCGGCGTTGCTGAGAAGTTACTGTTAACAATTTTGTACTGTGTTCTGAGTTCAGATTCCATTAAGTTAATTTGAAAATTATGATGACTTCAATTTTATTTTATGTTTGAGATTATTTTATATCGTTCAGCAAACTATTAGCAAGTTCTCCCCTAGAAAGTCAGAAGGAAAAATGTTTCTCGGAAGTATCTATGCCTGTCTGGGAATTTCCACCTTTCCACAAATGGCGAATGTGGTACACTGCAAAAGTTGATTGTGCTAATTAAACACCTTCCGGTGTCCCGAGGAGACCACCACTTTTTTTTTGCTAACACTGTTGTGTGATTTCGGTGATTCGACACTATGATATTACTAATATTGTGTTGAATCAGCATTAAAAGCACATCCATTGTGTTGAATCGCCAAAATTAATAACATTTTATTTTATTTATTTAGCACAAACAAGTGATGGTCGCCGTGAGATATCAAAAAGTGTTAACACAGTCATATCTTGCTGTGTACTTCTTGCTTCGCCATTACAAACGATAGCGCTACTAAAAGGAGAAAACTCTAACCAGAAAACGATGTTTAATAAAATTTTACACCCATAAATTAATTTAACCCTGTCTTAAGAAAATAGTAAACTGTAGTCTAATGAGCGTTCTCTTTTATTTTGAGAATAACTTGCACCTCTTCATGATTCATCTGCAAATTTATCCCATATCTGTGACAGTGACGCACACACACACACACACACACACACACACACACACATATATATATATATATATATATATATCTTCATCCATGTTGCTTTTTGCCTTATTCACTTCGCATCAAACTACCTTGACTTCGCATTGCCCAATACTCACTCACATTACCCGCGGAGGGTTTTCAGCTGTTTCCATCTGTGGTTAAAATTTTAAACACTTATTTAATTCTGATAATTGTGTATAACGGAAGTGAACGAGACGTAGCAGAACGGAGCGGAACGGAGAACCATTGAATTCGGAAAGGAGGTAAGAGTATAGCGACGTGCAGCTATCAGTGTCACTTGACTGCCTGTCACCGTAGTGCGTAGCATTGAATGTAAACTATCGCCAGATATTCATAAGTGGCCATCCACAAACAGTGCTATTACTAAAAACTTCCACCAAATTCTCTTCAACCACTGGCCAATGGTCCCTAATATTTGACACACAAATTCAGTTTTTATGCTGATTTTAAATATGTATATTTCTTCTAGATCTGAATGTCCACTTGTGACTTTTATAAAAAATAAATAAATAAAAATTAACAAATTTAGTAACTTTTGAAATATTATAAAATTAGAGCTGAATATCGATCCCTTGATGGTTTTTGTTAAATCGTTTTTCTTTCGATTGTTGATCGCATTGGAAGTCTGAACATTCTTTTCTCTTTCTGCGTTGGAGCAGAAGGTTTTTCTCTCTAGTGGCTTCCATTCCTGATGACGTGCGGTAAGTGTACCTTTGTACTTTGTACGTTATAGTTTTACGTCGCCAGATAACCACTTGACATTTTTCGTTCAGATTTTCACTATTCTCCTCTATTTAACTTCCGAAAGGTAAATTAATGGGCGCATCGCGGCTACAACATTCCATTCCAGTAGTTTTGCACTATATGCACTTCGTGTTATATACACACATTTTCGCATGTTTTTCACGATTTTCCCTCATTTACACTTGCAGATGCATTCAATATACTTAAAGACACTTTAAACGACTGTACTTACCTTCCTGTGCTTGAAACGCGCATGGGGAGTACCCCACCTTTGAACTCTTGTCATTCTTCCCTGCCAGGATACTAAAAAAATGTATCGCTCGGAAACCACCTTTGCCGATAAAGCATGACCGAGTAAGCTCTGCCTGCCTCATTTTATTTGGGGGTAGTAAACCACATCCGATAAATCATGCATTATTTATGTCTAAACACACGCCTTCGGTCACCAACACCATAAAAATCCGATGACCGCCAACACATTACCTGCAATTTTCAAGAATTCGCGCCTTACATTGGTGATGCTGCCATCAACGTTCCTTCTGTTACAGATTTAATAACTTTCTGCTAAGGGTTCCCTGCTACTTTACACACTTTCGGGATAGAAATAAACCAACTAGAAAATATACTCGGATAGGCCCGTAGGCAAGAGGGGGGGGGGCTAGGGGTCTCTGCCCCTATTAATGCATTACATACATACATATAGTTTGCATGTATCTTAGCTCTGTCCCCGCTTCCTTTTGTTTCAGGCTGACTACGAGCCTCTGCTGCGATTGCATTTTTTCAACTTATGTCTTTCTTTACTGTTTACAAGAACAGTTACAGTGGGTTAGGTTGGGTTAGAAAAGTCAGATTTGGTACTTTCTTTTATTTACGCATTTTGAAATTTTACACAGTTGACATAATCGATGGATTACTGCCGCTTATTGCGCTGCGATCGATTTTCATATCGTCTGTTGCTTATAATGGTCGATCACTTTGCACTTTGAAGCGGGTAAGAAACCTTCGTTAGTTAAACAAAATAGCCACTTAAGATAAACAGCGCCGTGCAAATCTTACAAAAGACACCTTCCTTTACTAACCCACAAAATCAATATCTCCCGTAAATTTTCCATTTTATGGCGACGTAAAACTATAACAGCATCCTTTATTATTAGTTTTGTTGATTGTTTGTGGTGAGTGACCCTCAACTTAGTTTTCACTTATTTTTGCTGATTTAGAATATCTTGTGATTCTGTCGATCCGCTCTCTTGATCCGTCATTATTAGTAATGAGAAGTTACCGAATTTGTTCTCATAGTTTGTAACCACCGAGTTGCACATCTCACTTAGTTGAGCATTTAGTGTATGAAAGCGTATGATGTTTTTATACGAGTGAAAACTTCACGCACCGACAACAACGGCCAACATGATAAACAACTTTGAACAATTTTCCAAGCCTGCTTTTGAGAAGGCATAAACGAGAACAAGATGTTTTAAATTGAGGGGGAAGTTTTGTGAATGCTACATTGTACCCTCATTACGGATATTACGAAGCATAAAAGTGAGAAATTTATAATTAAACAGAATCAAGAACTTGCATCACCCTTGTGGAACTGTTATTAGCTGGCAAATATTACTATAAGTAACATTTTTTTTCTAAATTGTTTTCTCAAGTGGTGTATTCAGCGTTTAAAGTGGATGAAAGTTCTTACCGGAACGGTATTATTATTTCCAAAAAGTAAATAATTAATGGACATTTTTGTAGGATTGTGTACGCCTATATTCCAAAAGCTTCAATAGTTCTAATAGTCATTACTAGTCAACTCTACATTAATATTTTTAAAGATGGTAACTACATGGTACAGATAATTCACATTGCATCTTAGTGGTATGATAGCAAATTAATTCATATATCATTGCAAATCTCTTTAAAACCAATATCTTTAATTTCATTACACGATACTTCAATTAGAATATGGTTCTTGATTAGTAAATGTACTTACAAGCGTCACTGTAACACAAAACACTTTCTTCTACCGTAGTTTTCCATTTTATTGCATGCGTCATTTTCAAGCTTACATTGCTTTGGCGCAGGATTCCACATTTTAACTGGAGGACCAATGATTGATACGAACACGAGATCAGATAGATATTTCACATTCATTCTTTTTCTAATATCAGTTAATATTAGATTACTTTGACTCGATCCCTCTCTCACTATATTCTGTGCTCACAGGTAAAGTATTTACTGGATATACTAATTTCGCCAGTTACCTGATAATTTCTCGACCTCACCTCTGTAAAACTACATCATCAGAATCCCGTGTGATTCGTTTGAACGTATTATTTTCTCCGAATCTCGCATTGCCAGATGATTTCCATTGTCTGAATTCAAGACAGACATTTCATCCAGCAGTTGCACGTAAAATGTTCGACTTACACCGCCGGTGTCCTGCCTTCTTCGTTGAAGACTGAAGTAAATTCAGTAGAGCTGAATGAACTGGTTAGGATTTATTGTGGCCTTTTTAACCATTACAAGTTTAGCTCTTCTGAAGAGCACAGTCTGACTGGTAGAATAGCAGGTTGCTAATGTAATCCTAGATACGTTTTCAGGTTCGTGATGCTGGCAGCTTTTTTAAAATTAAACTTTGAGTTTCGGGAAAGGATAGATTGCTACTGTGAAGAAACGACAAATTTTTCACTTCTTCGAAAGTGTCGCACAGTGAAAGTGAAAGTGGAACGTTTTCTACAAATCTTGTATATGAAATGTTGCCAAACCTTTAAATCTCGCTCTTTCACGCCAGTCTCTAGACGTGCTCATGTTTTAAATGTTTTAACAACAGGGCACACATACCAACACCTAAGTCTAAAAAAAACTTTGTAGACTTTATTATCTATGGACCCTTGTTTAGTATCTCTGACTTCGCCCGTCACGATTATGAATGCGATACTAGTTAAAATTCACATCCATGCCCCAGCCTTGATTCAAACCCGGGACCTTAGAGTCGCTGACTTAGCGCCCCAACCCACACGGTTACCAGACCGGCACTTGAGTCTAGCATGACACTACATCTGTCTGTACACTGTCCCATCCAGGTTTTGCCAACCAACGTTTGCTGAAGTCATTTTCCCCAAGGTATTTAATACTGCTTCAACAGGCCTCAGTAGCTGTTTCTAAGAGATCTACCATTTCCAAGAAAAATGTGATTACCTATGGTTTGTCGCCTAGGCAGACCCGTACGTATATTATCAAAGTTGATATTTCGAAAACTGGTGTAGGACTACTTTCGTCAGTTTTTCTGGAAATATTTTCACATGCAAAGTATGAAAGAACAATTACAGTTAAGCTATTTGTAATTCATACTATTCGAAGGGACACGCGTGGCTTGCAAATTATTCTTACAGGAACACAGTTCCGATTCTATATTTCATACCACGACGACGCTCCGGTCCGTTCCGGCTCACTTTAAACAATGGTGTATTTTTTGGGTTGGAAGCAACGAAGAATTTCCATTGTGAACACGTAAAGCAGGTGTTTTAAAAACAACATATTTTTAACACAGTTGTCTTACGGGAAAACGAAATACTTCTGTTTTCGTACCTACTTTCAGGAAGAGAATTTTAAGATTAAAATATATCAACTTTGAGCAGATATTTACGTAGTTACTTTAAGCCTAAATGCGTATGTTTAAGTGTTATTTATATGTTAAACAAAGCAAGCTGGCACAGAACAAAAGAAAATGTCGCGTATAGCGATATCGCAGATGGGGATATATTTGTTTAAAATAATCTTTTTAAGTATTATTATTTATTAATACAGTGAGCTCACTACGTAGGAGTAGAATATTGTATGGACTTTTCCTGTGCACATTATTGACTGTGTAATTGATAGCAAAGATTGCTCGTGAAGAACGAAAAATTCAGCGTAGGAAACTTTTTAATTATTTGTATTCCGATTATTAATAGAATCGGACAACGAGTCAGTCAAAAACATCGTTCGTAGCGAATGGTTAACCTTAAAATAAAATACGGATAGTATACGGGAAGTACAGGCTCTGTCCATTAGTAGAAAGCGACAGCTTACCGATAACGATAAGAAATAAAACAAAACACATTTTTATCGTACTACAATTGCCATTTCGTGTTGTTGTTGGAAGTACACAGAGCGTTGTATAGTCAGTGATTTAAAAAAATAATATCTGACCAGAAAATACATTTTAAATATACAAGAAAATTGTTGTATGCATATTGAACAAATGTTATTTTGAGAAGAACAGGTCAAGCGCCATGCAAAATATTCCTTTAACATTGTGTATATTTACAGTTAATTTTAGCAATATTTTAACCTGATATGGCACTTTCCCAGTGTCCTCAGGACAGTTAAACATAGTAACAACATTCGTCCAATTCCAGTACTGTTGATCTATGGATCAAACTTGAATTTATGAAATATTGATAGTACTTTTAGTGTCGTATAGAAAAAAGGAATCATTTTGACTTATTATCCAAAGATTATATAATTATCTCAAATAGAATCGCACTACCATGCTCCAAAGATATTCACGTAATATCGAGAGACAATAGTAAGATATTCTTTATATCATTTATTATATGCGAGGAGATAAGAAGTGTGTTATTTTATACAATTTATGTTGATGTTTTGCATTTGAAAAGAGATCGATATTTAAATGTACGGTATTTTATAATATTGTCCTGTGTCAGAATACTTTTCAATAATATTGCGTATCTTTTTGAACATTGGATACGTAAGGAATATGTGGGATTTTTCATAAAAGAGAAAGGTGTCTCATTATGCAAGTTTACATAGTTTTTCCTTGATATGAGAAATTAATAAAATATTTCTATAATTGTGCATGATCATATATTTCATTCAATTTCTAAATTATTGTAACAATGTTAACGAGTATCAGAAGTGTGTTCATTCTAAAAATAAATTATTCTCCTCTATTATATTGTACTTAAAAGAATTAAGTATAGATTTTATACATCATGACACGTCAGATAAGCCAGTGTATTATACTTAGTCGAAATAGAATCTTGTCACATTCATCAAGTTACCATCGATCATTATCTCATTTCTCACATTAAGAATGCTTTCTGCGTTATCCGAAGCATATGTATGTTTGATTTTTTTTTGTAGTACGCAAGGTATCAGATACATTTTACAATCTTTATAGCAACGGTTAAATACCCGAGTCAAATTTCATTGTTTCTGACTGAACATATAATCGATTGTCTGGTCTCATCTCAACAGGTTATTGTGCCATATGAGAATTGTCATTTGTATTTTGCGTAATATATTTGCAATTGCTTTTCATTTACCCAATTTCACACCTGTTCAGGATTGTTTCGTTAAAAGTTTTTGCGTCCTTTATTCTCATAATCTCACAATATTTTGGAAGATTCAAACGGTTACAAGTTCATTGAAAAATTTGAAGAATGTAATTTCGATTCGATTAAATTCGATCCCTTGAAAATATTTATTTTCTCAATATTGATTACTTTTTTGTGCTTATTAGGTCCAGTGTAAGTTGTAACGAAGTCTTTAGTACTGTTCAATCAGTTTTGAACATGTATTGTTTATCTTGTTAGAGACGATTTGTAATTTATTTAATAAATTGTGAATTAGAAATTTCACTTTTTTTTCAAGTTTTGAAATTGCCTTTATAGATTCTATTCGACGTACAACTATAGTCGCCTTGGAAATCAGATTGTGCTGCTCAGGAAGTGAACGTTACTGTCCCGTATATACCCGGGACTTATTATTGTCATTCAACTATGAAATCTTTCATTTATTTTGACTTCTGATTTTTTAAATTTTGATAATTCTTTGTTGATGGAGAATAAACCGTACAAGATGGAAGAAATCTTGAACTCTATAAGACTGTGATTACTTCAACACAGGAGGATCGTATCAACAATGGAAGAAACTACGCCATAATATCAATTTTCTATCATTCTGACAAATTTCACACAGGAACTGCCGCTTACCTTTTGCTTGAATGAGATTCTCTCTCATCTCTTCCTTTATGGCGTCTTTTTGCATCTTCAGATAAATTTGCATGTATTCGTATGAGATATCGGAGGCTATGAATTCGGCAGTGGTCCATACTCGATTCTAAAAGGATATAAAACATAAAAGCATGCCTACTGAAACTGATTGGAAATTAGTCAAGTATTCACTTATAAAAGTCGATGAACACAACTGAGTTGTTAATTCCGAATTTCAAGTCTACATTTGAGGTAGGACACACACTTTAGCTGATATTGGACACTAGGATGATTAATATCCTTTATTTGAACTAGGAGGATGACACCCCTGTGAATTCGACTATTGATAAGAATCGTTTATATCAAAAACATGTTAAAGAAAAACAACTGAATGGATTGTTATTGAAAGCAGGTAAAATGACTTCATTTCGAAAGAATTTGAAATAAAGTCAAGTTTAATCTTTCATGAATTATCATAAAAAGGAAATTTATATCTATTTTGCTTCTTTTGTGTCTCAAGAAGTTGTGCTTGGCACGTAAAGCAGATAGTTATTTTCAATGTAATTAATTCTTACCGGTGGAGGAAGAATTAATCCTTTCCCTTTTCTGGATGATGTCTTTTCCTTTTTACTTGTAGTGTAGCATGCAGTCCAAATTAGGAATATAACAATTAATACTACTATTATTCTTATACAAACTTTCTGCCGTCGTATATATATGCTCTCTGGAAAGAACAAAGAGAAAACAATTGAATTTGGTGAACGTAGAAACCACACAACTGTTCTGAACTTTACAACCCAGAAAAATCTATATTTAGCCCTCGGTTTTGAATATGGTGACTGTTTCTGGACTCAAATGTTGCAGTTACACTGCAGGAAAATGTTTCCACAGTAATTTACGTATTTCTACATTAGGTTAGGACATTAGGTGTTGTTTACATTAAAAACGAAACTACATTTGACTTATTTTGTTTTTAGATTCAATTAACAAAATTGACAACAATATCTTCGTAATATGTTCCTTACCAAAGTAAATACATGAGAACTTGATGGTACTTTATTTCGTACAAATAAGAAAATTGTTTCAAATAAGGCAAAAAAAAAGTGTTGAAAAAAATAAGCAAAAACAATATATTTATATATATGACATTCCTCGCAGTCTTGTAATGTATTATCACAATAGTAATATAATGTTAAAATATGTAAGATTTATTTAAAAATGGATTATGTAATAAACTGTTATTGAAAGACGAAGGTATCTTCTCAACGAAATTATCTCTTACCGAAAGAATCAACATTCAAAAGTCGTGGTACTAATTTAACCAGATCGTAGACTATCATAGCCTGAGCAAATCTGGGAGAGTATCTATATTCCATCCTTGTATCAAGCTTTCTTATTGAGTACAACTTCAAATAAAACACTTACTACGACAATAAAATGAAATCCATATCTTAACTTTATTGTAAACTCAGTCAATTATAATCTGACCGCACTCTTTAGCAGCGCTTAAAAAGTTTAAGTCCAGAAATTCAGCTATATGGTAACCTCGCAACAACATGAGTGACCACTGCGCGGGTTTTAATACAATGAGTGTATTAGTGCAGTTTTAGAGTACTAATCTTTGTGAAGAAAAGATTAGCACATGCACGAAACACTGTAACTGAAACGAAAATCAGTTTTATATAACTTTTACTTTGCTTTTATTTCAGTAAGAGTTAAGCTTGAAGCCCGTCTACCTCAGATCTTCGTGGCGTTCCTTTTTCCCCTTTTCGTCCATAAAGCTGGTGAAGCGAGTTCGATTCCCAAAGCTTGCTCTTCTTTTCTCACAAAGCTCCGTCATCTATGTTCGTATTGCATGGACGTATTAATTTGATTCCTGTCAAATGCAAAGAAATCTGACAACGATTACCATTCCTCTAGTAAGGGTTTTAACCATTTCAAGGATTAGTCTAATAATTATATCAATAGTTCAAATAGTCATACCAAAATGTTTAGAAAGGAGCAGATTAATCGAGGTCATATTCGCTGGCGTCACACTTGAGGTCAGTGACTTTCTACCTGCTTTACTGTAATTTAATCATTTGCATGAATTCTTAAAATGAAGAAGGCTAACCAAATGAAAAGGGTCTGCCAATTTTAAACATCAAATTTGAAACGGCTAGATAAATGGAGATCATTGAATACAAATTTGAAGTCAGTTTCTCTCTATCTGTTTTCGTTTAGGCGGTAGCCTTCATTACAGATGGAGGAATCAAAATTAAGAGGTCCAATATTTTAAGGTAGTAACAGACAGAACATACCAGGTTGACAGCTTTCTTGTTCTCGCTCGACCTAAATCCACAATGTTCTCACCTAAGAAATATCACTGTTTTCTTGATGTCCCCTATATTTTTGCAGCTAAGTAGCTAATCTTACGACACTTTTATGATCTTTCTATTTCGGCCGCTTA
>JAGDQP010009130.1:0-60455 GCA_022664845.1 Lepisma saccharinum
CCAAGATGGCGTCTTTAGAGATATTTTGTAATATTTTCATAATCTACAAATAACGTTGTACTGTCAAACTAAATTTCATTATTCTAGCGGCAGCCGTTTAGGCTGTGTATTCTTTAAAAGTTTAGGGTTGGTGGCCATTTTGAATTCAAGTTGGCGACTTTTTCAAATTTTTAAAAAGTTTTCTTAATTTGCTATCAATGATGTAGTATCATACCAAATTTCACTGTTCTATCTTTAGTCGTTTAGGCTGTGTATTCTTTGAAATTTTAGGTTTGGCGGCCATTTTGAATCCAAGATGGCGACCTTTTCAAAATGTCGGAATTTTTCCTTTATCTACTTATCATCCTCTACCTTCATACCAAATTTCATGTTTCTAGCTTACTCCAAACACCCTAAACAATATGATGAGTGAGTCAGTCAGTCAGTGAGTGAGTGAGTGAGTCAGTTAGCCTAAAATGTGCAATTTCAGGGGTCCACAACTAGAACATAGTTTGAGATACGAATATGAAATTTTGTACATCTGCACATATTTGCCATATCTCCGTAACGGCAAAAGCTCATATTCCTATCCTTAACATCTTTTTTCTTACGGGGCCCCCAAATCGTCGATTTTGCCATAAACTCTTGTTCCTGTATAACATGCTTCTGGCAGTGCTAACGTTTTCTGACTTGAAGAACTTGGCTCATGCACTGCCGTGCATGTTGATATACCAAGAGAATCGGCAGTGGCTGTCTTGGGAACCCACAGTTTGTTACCCTGGATCATCACGAGATATATTTCAAGTGACTGTTGCAGTGGAGCAACTATTCACGTTTCTGGACACAAGATTGGCCGAGAACAGACCGTCACAAGGACAAACTTGCTAGAAGTTTGTAAAGTGTCAACTAACACTTTCGTTTTAAGTTTGTTTCAAGTTTAAAGAGGAGCGTCATGTCAAGCTGTTTTATAAACTAGCATACTTGACGTGTAGAACTGGTTGCAAGCCAGTGTCCACTGCTGTTACTTTTCAAGTTTCGACCATGACTAGTCATTGTTCGTGTTGTTTTCACAGATTAAATATGGCTACTCCGCACACCGTTTGCATGAAAACGAGGTTCACTTTTACTCATTTGAAAGTGTGCCAGGATCTCACTCGAATCTCTTTACAATATGGAGACCCCTACGGAATATTTACAATGGATTAATTAAAAAAAAAAATGGGAGAAGAGAGTTGAGCAAGGACGTAAAAATTAATAAGTTTTGTCCTGAATTTGCGTTGATTCATGTGTGATTTCTCAATGCCTGAAGATTATAATACGTTACACATGGCGACTTGGTACTCTGTCGATCAGTCCATATTACTACATTTTTTTATTTATTTCTTAACTGTTATTCAGTGTTGTAATGGAGGGTATACGCCGGTATACGGCATATACCCACCTTAATTTTTTAGTCTCTACCGTATACCCACCTAAAATTGATTAAGTACGCCGGCATATGGAATAGTAAGCGAAAGATTTCGTTACAACAAGCGAAGCGTATATCCAGCTAAAATTTTAGCATTACAACCCTGTTCTTATTTGTTTATGTTTGGAAGAGATTTTTGTATATATTTTTTTAATTTGTCGCTCAGAGCGAGATAGAAGAATTGCAGTGCAATTTCGTTCGTAGGTAACAATGTGGGAACATTACACACGACGTGAATCATTGCTTGGGTCTTCGGTGTGAAAAGTGGATCGAGTTTCTGGATCATGGCTGTGTTTCGTTATACGTATTACGACCTGCGACGGGAGCACGAAGAGGGATTAGAATTTTCTTCGCTCCTGCCGTTTGGATGGTGATGGATGATTTGGTGAAATGAAGAAAGTGAGAGAAAACGGGATAAACCCCTATGAAAACACACGGTATTTGTCCACCACAAAGCTAAAATGGCGTGAGTTGGGATCGCACCAAAGATGCCAAGCACTGTGAGCACTCTACCGCTCAGCTACGGCGGCCTCGACTTTGCTTTAGTCTTTTTCTTTTATTTTTATGTGGTGTTGGAATTTTTGTTAGCAGTATTAAACATAATTATTCCAAAACAGCATAAAAGAGTGTTTTTACATTATTTTCTTTAGTTCACAATGATTCGTGGTGTCCTCAAATCTTGGAACGTTAATTTAACTTATTTCGCGACCTCATAGAATGATGAAATTTTGCACAGCGACGTAAGTCTGGTGACAATACAATATTCCACAGTTACTTTAATATATTTCTATATATCTATTTATTTTAAAAGCATATTTTAATATTTTTTTAATACGGACTTCTTTATCCTAAAATAAATACTAACCTGCAATGATAATAGGTTTGGCTGGTTGCAGAGCACTTTAGGAGTTTGGTCACAAAACAGCTTGAGAAAGATTATCAGAACATCGAAATGACTAAAAAAACAATAACAACTTTTTAAAAGACATACTTTTCTTAAACAATTCGTATTAAAAAGTAAAAATAATTTTGTTTAAGCATGACTAAAGAGAAAAGCACGGCGTCAATTCAAGGATTTATAAAGTGATTATATATGAGAGCTCGCCTCATACTTTTCTTTTTAGTCATGCATAGACACAATTATATATTTTTTTACTTGTTAGTACGAATTGTTTAAGAAAAATATGCATAATTTTTAATACATCCAGTTTCGAAAAACGTTCTGTAAAGTTAGCTAAATACCGTAAAGTAAGTGTTAATTTAGAGTTTTTCCATTAAAACAATGTTCTCCTAATTTGCTTAAAAATATATTAAAGCTTGTTGCTTGTTTTTGGTTTTAAGACAATAAATTAAGTTTGCCTAAAACAGAAGATACTAGATCTTCAAACATTTTGATTGAAGTATCTTTGATAGTTCAACACGTTGGTATAGTGGTTAAAAACCGCAGAGAGTAATCTCATTTCTTATAATAAATTGGTTTGTTATTTCAACAGTGTTAAAGGAAGGAGTCTTTAAAAGGTTGATTTAATTCTTATTAACGTCCTAAACGAGCTGATGAGCTTCCAAGGACGGGATCGAGTTTTTTTTTTTCGTAAAGTGGGCTCCGAACCACTCCGTTCAATGGGCTCCGGCGGTAGTTGAGCTCGTGACCACGCGCACAGAAAGTGAGCGTGTTAACCCCTCGGCCACCGCAATGTTAAGTCTTTAAAAGAATTAGTTATCAGGAGCGTTTACGAGATATCTAAGTGAAAAACGCATGGTCTAGTGAGTCTAATATAATCAAAGTAGTAGCTGATGCATTAATTTAAGCAATATTTATGATTGAAAGAGACAGGGTTCACAACCTAAGATTAAAGCATGTCCTTGTCAAGGAACTAATGGTTTAACAGGGCAAGCATAGAAATCTCCTTTAATCTGCTTTCGTCAATCATAACATGACTTAAATAGATGTACCATTTCAATTGTTATTTGCTATACTGACACAGCTTACGTCATTATTTGTGGAGATATGACGTCATTTGTGACAATGCCGCCGCCATTTTGAGCTTCTGTATCTCCGAAACTATGCACAATTTGGAATTTCTTCAAGTGAAGTTCTCTCCTTGGTTTGATGTAAATGATCGCGCCACGAAGTTTGCACCATTATTTCGTGGACACCCTATATATACTGTACTGTTAGTGTTCCAGACTTTCAGATCTTTGAAATTCTGTTCTCGACATAAAATGATGTAAAAGTTGTTTTTTCGTTCAAACTGTGATTTAAATATTGATAAAAGCAGAGTTAAAATTAAAAAAAAAAAGGAGATTGTTTGGCCAAACGTTTAAAGTTGCGAGTGAATATTTCTTCAATAATGTCTGGAATATTGAATATTTTAAGCAACCATTAAGATTGGACTAAAATCGTTTCTAAAAACTGACTTTGAAAAATTCTTAAGAAATGTAAAGTGGTCGAGTGATCTTCTTTAATTTGAATTCCTTCCGGGTTCTAAGATATTTAAATAGTAAAGAGTGAATGTGAACTTAATTAGCTATTTTTCTCTAAACAAGATATTTTGAAAGTTGTAAAGCTTGGAAAAATTGGTAGAATTGCCTCTTGCCCCGTGTTGAAAGAGTGATTAAGCAAAAACATTAATAAAATAATAACTCTTGTGCAAGATAAACAGAATGAGATCATGAATGAAGCCTTTGGTTTAATTAAAATACTAAAGTGAACGTGTTTTCCAGCGTAAAAATAGCACCCTGTAAATTTAATAAAAACATAGTAATCTTCAATAAATTTGTATGCCTGGATGAACACATTGATAAGGGAAGCTTAAATTTTAAGGTGAAATCAAATAAGAAGATTGATTTGTTGTTGAAAGACATTGGTTTTGATTGGTCTTTGATTTTAAGTAGGACTTGTATCCTTCCGCACTATTGGATGGTTGAGGAGATAATCTGTACTCCTACTAAACTATTTTTCCTACAATCTGATGGGAAATGTCCAATTTTATTACATTAGGAGTATTTTTGTTTCTTTAGTTAAGAGTGTGTTTATGAATATTTTAACTATTGTATTTTCTAAGATCTTTGGAATTTCAAAATATTTCTCCTTGTAAGGAAATTCATCGTGTTTGAATTCAACCAACTGTTGGGATTTCGATTTGATTCTGTTTATTTTACAGTATTTAGCTTTCGCTTTGAAATAAATCTGATTGCAATTCCTTTCTGGGATTCAAGTCAGTTGATTAGTTTGACCATTCCATTACAAGTTTTCTTTTTTCTTTCTAATTGAGATTAGAAATTTGAAATTAAACCTCTCTCAAGCACATTAAATTGACTTTTAAATCTAATATTGAAATTTAATTGCTTAAATCGGAACTTTCTTTTTTAATCAGATAAGAAAAGAAATTTTACACTAAATCCTTAAAGCTCAATGTTCTTGTAAAGAAGTCAGTCCTCTGGACTTGTAAATTTGGTTTGAAATACAATTTTACCTAATTGGATATTCCTTGGATTTCCGTTAATGTTAATTGCCTTGAAAATAATTACATCGAGTAACTTGACCTATGGATGTGTGGTCTGACGTAAGACTAGTTCGTACTGTTTTGGATGTGGGCGCTATTGATCCTTCAGGGAGGATGGAGTGTGTTATTGTCTTCCGGCCCAAAATCTGCGAATTTTATTTTGTTTCTTTTTTTTACTCTATTGAGCTAATTTCAGAATATCTGAAGTAATGATAATTTTCCAAAGAAAGTAATGCTTACAGTATTTCATGAAACAGTGTATCTTGTGTTGTTTCTTTTCGTTTCTTCCTGTCTCTCTTCCGGAGATAAGTGGTTTCGTTTCACAAGCATTATTCTCGCAGCTCCTGTTATTTCAACGGAAAGCGTCATGGAAGGCTGACCTAAGGGACACGTTACACCACATTTCATCCTCTCTTAGAGAAAATTGTGTGTTCACTCCAAGATTTGTTTCTTTTCTTTTTTTTACATTGTAACGTCCCGCTTCTGGGTATGAAATTTGTCATGTGAGATACTGAGGCGTCGCTTTGTTGTCCAGACGAAAAAAAATCAGTTATGATCATAGCAGTGATTTCGCTACACACCTCTATGGGGGTGACACTCCTGCAAATTCTTGAGACGCAACTTTAAAAATTTACGGTAAAAAATCAATAGAAAGCGTGCAAAACTCCACTTACACGCTCTTAATTTTGACTTTACACTCCCCCCCTGAAAATCCTCGTGGAATCCCTGTATCAGAGTCTTGGGCAAGCTCGTCTTATTAAGAATATAACTTCGTAAAATTAACTAAGAAACTGGTTAGCTCAGATAATTATTATTTCAAATTTGAACGTTGGCAAAACGTTTGAACCTAAAGTATTTTGTCTATAATAATGACTAAAGAGCAATTCCATCGTCACGGGTGGGACAGTTCAACTACATTTTCGTTACTTTAACATTGAATAGATAATTGACTGTAAATTATTTTGACGTGGTTTTCATTGTACGCTTAGAATTAACTTACAAGTGTTGATATCAAGTGGTAGAATTTTACTAACGAAACTAAGGGTTGAAGTATTGAAAAATAAAAAGACGTCACGGGTGGGACAAAAAAAAAAAGGAACATAATCATGCTACAACATGAATAGTGACTAAAACTCTGCGAATTTAAAATTGATAATGAAATTGTGGTTTTGTTTCCAAGTTCAGTAAGAATTGGTAGTCTTATGTAATGTAGGCAGTTATCGAAAAGTCATTCCCTAACCAATTTAAACGGGCGTTTTCAATGTCACGGGTGGGACTAAGTTCGAATTTCACACGAACAGTTCTATGGTAAACAAGGAAAATAAACAATCATTCTCTCTTATTTTCTTTATTATCTCATATACTGCCTCCTAGAAGTACAGAGTGTTTATACATGTTATTACAGTTCCACAAATACAAATAACTCTGAACTCAATTCCACAAACGGAAATACCAGCCTTTACCAATAATATCAAACAAAAATCCGTCAATAGTCTGAAATGGTAAAATGAATTTTCATCAGGCATCTATGGAGTTTCACGAACAGGGGATGGAAATTCGTTTATTAAGAGGGAGAGGGAGTTGGCTACAGCGGCCTGCAAAATATGCATCCTATTTAACATGGTTTTCACACATTTCTAGGAATATCGTAGTTACATGCGGTTCCTTCGAAAAAGTGACTCAATAGCCCCTTCAACATATTTCGTGGAATTATGAAGGTATTTAAGTGAAAACCATGCGTGCTATTTTCTGTTTAGAAATAAGGATTATTATAATGGAAAGTTCCATAAGAAAGTTGTTACAAGAGCTACTAAAATATCCTTTATTTCTAAGAAAACATACGTCGTGGAGCCTTCAGTTAATTAATTTTATTATGCCATGTATTGTGTTTAAGGGGCTATTCAGTAATGTTTCTTGAAGTAAGCACATAAAACCATGATATTGGTAGACATGTTTGAAATCCATGTTACATCGAATCCTTATTTTGTAGGCGCTGCATTAGCCAAGTCCCTCTCCCTCTGAATACTTCCTTTTTGATATCTCGAAGGAAAGGTGTGGGTAGATTACAAACAACTTGATTCAGTCTAATGTAACTTCAGTCACTTTTCTCTGTTTTGAATAGTCTATAATTTGTATCAACAATTTGTAAACACATTATACGAATATCATTGTTCATATCTTCTTCGCCTTGAGCATTGGCCAAATACTCGTAGGAGACTGTTCTCTTCCTGCATTTTTGATGACCTCCACCAGTAGAAATGACCCTGCGTGTATGTTAGTAGCGCTGATGTTTCTGCCATCCTTCTTGGAAAAAATAGGCGCATCAGCTTCAGAATCTTCGCTATCCTCGCTGGATGTCAAGTATATGTCCTGGATATCCAGTTTGAAGGCTTTGTAGTTAATAATTGGTGATTGAGCACTTGACTCCATAAATAAACTTTCTCTACTGCTTCTTTTGAAGACATGATTGGATTCAATTGCTCTAAATTTTAGTAATTGTTGCCATTGTTTTTCCAATATTCCTTTACTTTCTTCTATTTCCAAGGACGAAAGACTTCTACGTTTTTTAATGATAATTTAGCGGACACAACAAAGTCTTCAGCGTTCTGAACCAGCATCTTGCGTTGTTTCACTGTGGTCCCCACAGCCTGCTTTACAAGACCTTCAAAGCTATCAACGGCTCCTTTGCCGTGAGAACTGGCAAAAAATACCATTCTCCGACAGCTCCAAAATCTCCAGGTATATAACAATTATTAACTGCAATAAATCGGTTTCTAAACTAGGCTGCGCACCCATCAGACCGTAAATCTGGAAATTCTTGCCACAGTGCATCTATAACTTTTTTTCAGGTAGGCGAAAACAGTAAACTTGTCATGGAATAGTTTAATCGCTAATAACGGCAAATTATCGTACAACTTGGTTAGACAACCAAGCATAAGCTGTGAATACAGATGTTTGGGACTGTCCCCAATGAGCGCATTGAATTTCATCGTGAGTGACTATGGAATAATTTTCTGCATAATGAATCTGAAGGGCAGTTTCATCACTCGATACAGTTGGTTTCGTGTCATTAAATGCCTTTGCTTGAATTCTTTTTATATGTACATGGCGCTTGAATAATGATAATAGTAATAATACAAGTTTTTTATTGCAACACCAACGGACCCCCAGCATTTCAACTAACGTAGCACGACCATTTACTTCTACGGTCCATTTTTTTTATTGTATAGTTCGAGTAGAACTGACAGTGTCTTCCATAAAGATAAAAAGTAGACAGTGTATTCCAGTGTCTTTCTTATCTCTTTTTCGATCCTTTCGTAGATAAGCTTCATATTTTACGCTATCTTCTCTTAACTTCGAACGGAACATCCTCATTCTTTCACCTGATGTTGTTTTTCTTATCTATAACAAAGAAAAATATAAAACATATTAGTAAGAAACGAATTCATTTTGTTTATTTTACCTGTAAGAACATAAAAGAGCCTTGCATTATTTACATTCTTGAAAATAATCTCATACTGCTTGCAGCGTTTGTAATAATTTACAGACCAAAGGTTACATGAGCATACATGTAGCTGAACTGTCACGGGTGGGACAGTTAGAAATAATTAAATAAACCCAAAATGATTTGGTTTTCTGTATCAAAATTTTCACAATGAAAACCTAACATAATATGGCTTTCTTTTACTAATAATCAAAATTAATCTGAAAATGTATGTGCGACCAAGGTACTCTTTGATGTTTTCTGTCACGGGTGGGACACGAAGACAGGTTGGACATAAACTTGAAGGGAAAGAGTAATAACTTAACTTTTCATGATAGTTTCAACTGGATTTTCACTGTAAGACTTGAAGTTTCTCTGACACGTGTGTGCTATGCTAACAAAATAACATCACCAAATACAGTGTTGCCAAGTTAGATACAAATTAACTTCCATGAAAGAATCAAGTTAGGGACAATGTTACAGACCCTGCAAAATTCATTTAAAATAAAATTAAAAAAAAAATACTTCCAGATTCGCATCATTCAATGCTTTTTCTGCCATTTACGTAAGATAATAATCTACTTAGACAGTTTTCGAAATTTAGTGTTGAGGTTTATCTTACCATGGAATTGCCCTAAATTATTAGTATTCCGAGAAAGAAATATGATATCAAATCAAGTATAAGAATTATACCATGAGTTACTGTTACTGTACGGACTTTTAAGTAAATTGGAATTCATGTGTACCAATTTAGAGAATTCAAATTAAACTAGTATGTAAATTGATTTGCATTAGAGAGGTCATAACGCCTGATAACGAACTTTTGTTCGTATTCTCAGATTCCAAAATCCTTTCGTTTTTAAATGTGGTCGTCTAGAATGAATGACTTTTTGTTCAAAACGGTGACTTTCAGTTCAAAACGTTGTTAATGATTTAAGGTTACTAATATTTTTATGTTATCTGTTTGATATTAGATTAAACAATACAAAGCAAATAAAAAAAACTTTTATTTACCTGCAAAATTAAAGACCATAACAATATCCCCCCTTAGAAGAAAACAAATATAATTAATATTACATAGAGTGGATCCCTGGACAACGTATTGAAAGATCCGAGAAGAAGGCTTTTAGCGTTAATTTACACATTGGTCTTTGTATGGGTAAGTGATGATGATGATGATGATGGATTCATGACTGGAAGTCAGGTTCATGACCGGAAGATCGTTGGGCAAGGTGAACTGTTGGTGGTTTGGCGTCGCAGTCCATCGGTTAAAGATGACGTCGTAAGGATGAAACCTACAGTGTAAAGTGGGCTCCGAACAACTTAAGTCCCCACCGAGAATCGAACCAGGGACCTCTTGATTCCAAGTCAATGAGCATTACCACTCACCCACTGAAAGTGTACAAGAGTGAAACTCACATTAGGATATATACAAATTTTACAGAAGAGCAAAGAGTAGGGTTGCTTCTAATTTACGGAACTCTTCCAAATGTACAAAATGAAAAACGTTAAACAATTTAATTAAGTTTCCTGCATTAAATGAGTGTAATAAATATTATGTATACTGTGTATATATACTAAAACTTCTAAACAATCCAAGTAAGGTGCTTTTTCTATATTGTTATATGTCTGTTGTTATATATAAATAAAATCTCACATTATTGAAGTGTTCCTGTTCCGTTCTCATTATCTTCCACATGTGCGAGTAATGGTAGAAGAAGCAAGAAAAGTATTCCCTGGTCTAAGCAGCAACGGAATTACGTTAAGTAAAACGAAGAAGGAAAAAAAAATCAATCAATAATACAAAAAAATACAACCTCGTTTTGCACCTCATAAGTTTCAATTTTATCGAAATTCTTTACAGATTTTTCACTGGTATGTGTCCGGCTTTATTAAACAAAGTATACTTTTCTTGACATTGATATGATCATCGGAAAAGTATCAAGCAATTCAGTCCTGTTTCAAATAACTCTGAAGCTAGACGCAGATGGAAACAAAGGGTAATACCAACAACAATAGCCATTGAGCAACAAAACTCTTTGTCTCTGTTGCAGTGAAACAGATGAATCGTGAACTTAATTAAATCCACGTCCTACGTATTCAATGTTTTTTAAAAACCTTTTTGAGGAGCTGAACTCATAAATTGAGGAGATTATAATCGTGTGAAAAGAATCGAAACGGTTATCTTTTCCTTCATTTATTCTTTGCTGAAAACTAGGATATTCATGCGTTCCGACAATTATTTTCGGGACAGGGGGACGCAGGTCTCAATTTCGGTACGATCCTGGATTTGCCGGGACCAATGACATCCCTAAGCATACATATAGTATACAAATACCACATATAAATGTTGTGGTGTCGCCGAGCGCCTAAATTGAGATCGCTACATGCAAAAATACCATGTGCTGAGTCAATAGACTGAATACCAGAAGGTGAATCGATGACACCGAACACAAATTTGCAGTCAGTTTCTCATTATTCTCGTTCAAGTGTTAGCGTGCATAACTGAATCCGAGTTCTTTGTGGAAAAAGTTCATCCGGCGGCCCGATGACACAGTCGTAAACTTGATCCGGTCTTGACAAAAATAACCAGACTGGCTGTGACTCGGCAACCGGATGATCGAATCTTGACTCAATTGACCCGCTGACCCACTCTTGAACCGGTGATCTGGTCTGATTCCTGTGTTTTGAATCATTTCAATATTACAATTGGTGAGATTCCTTGAGAAGTAAGCTGATGCTCGCAAACATCAATTTTGAGAGTTTCGAAGAAAAGAAAAGACTTTTAATCTAATTTTGAATTTTATTTATCGCCTCCAGGCATCTCAGACTCAGGCCGGGATAAAGTGGAGCAGGGGATTTTAGTAGGTACCACTTGCCTGGTGCGACGGAGGAGCTATTATTATAGTTAGTACTTCCAGCACAAAATTATTTCAGAATAACCTTTGCGAGGGCGGCGGCGTAAATATATATATTTTACGGGAATATGGTACTATTTCCATATGCTGTGGAATGGCGTCGTAACTTTGGTGCTCTTGGGGCTAAACCGCCGGTCGTGGCTTGCCCTAAAGAAATTGAAACGCAACGGTGTATAACAAGGAGATAGTTAAGTTTCTGCTTTGCCTTCCGGGTCACTGAGCCATGCCGGGTCCCAAGCATATTCCCGGCGAACAGAACTTGACCGTAATGACCCGGTGACCCTCTTCATCTCTGCTTGCGTGCTATACATACTCAATATAGAAATACCATTCTGATTCTGCCATCCCCCCTGTAGGGGTGTCACCCCAAATCTCGAGAGTGCCCCGAACTTAAAATTTTTCACTGTCAAAAATCGATACAAACCATGCAAGCCGCCAACGTTGACTTTACACCTCCGAAACTGAAAATCCTGGCTGAATTTCTGAGTCAGTCTTTGTCTGTCTACTTCGGGTGAAGTACTAAACTGCGTTACAGACAGCCGTACCTTCTCTAAGCAAGTAGCTTCTATTAGAGAGAGAGAGATCTGCTGTTATGTTAACTGAGGATCCAAACGTTGTTTGGGTTTATAGCCAAGACAGAGTGCAAGCACACTCACATGCAATGGTTTTCACTACGAAAATGATCCTTCCCCCACACCTCCGCGGTAGATGAATTACAGGACTTCATCAGCAATGCAATTTGAATATTTATCACGTACTCCAGCCAAATCCGCAAAGCATATTAAGAATAACATTTCTATGTATTTAATTAAGGGTGTTGTAGTCTAAATCCATGGAAGCAATTCAAGTACAAACAAAATTAACATTGTTTAGTTAATTAATTTAGTTTAGGGACTTGATAAGTAGAAAATTTGTCTGCTATTATCGGTGAGAAAAAAAGGTTCGGTGATTGTTGATTATTATTATTGATTACTATTGACATGAAATAAGCTATGCTCAGTTTTGCAGTCGTGCTTAGGTTGGTTTCGGTTTAAAATGAGGTTAACATCAGAATTGCGTACTAAACTCTTTCCACTAAAGCAGGATGAGATAGGCTTATATCGTTTAGAAAGTCTACTGCATATTAACTACAAATACTAAAGCTTAAATGTTTTAGAGGTTTAATATATTCATCTGTTATGGATATTACACCACCGCAAGTCGAATGTTATTGAAGATATGTTTATGTTCATACATTTCACTGTTGAGGCTGCTAATGTCTTTTATATACGAAGATGAGTGTAGGGTATCTACACATGCTGCAGGACAAATATATGATATAATCTTCCTGTTAGAAGATGTCAGTTCCAAAGCGTAATTAACCCGTTGTTTGAAAACTCCGCGATAACAAACAAACAAACAACATATATCATACAAAGCCAATGTTGCCGCAACCGGACAACTAAAAGTTAAAACGAAAAATTTATCCCCTGTTGGAACCGCTGCATTAATAATAGTTTTTAATTTTGACACGTCTTCAAGTTTGGATTGTTTTATAGATCACTCTGTGTTCAGCTCGACGTAAAACGTGAAACACATGCCATTTTAAAGTGATTAGTGTATATTATAATACGCCTAGCATTTATCGAAAGCACATACTCTGAGTTTTCTTTTCATAACCTTTTCTACTATATTTACAATTATAAAATAGGAAACTAATTCACTGGGTGAAAATTCCCCCATGATAAAGGAACAAAATACACGTTAGCATTCTAGGGTTAAATTAATTTGACGATGTTTAGCTATGTATCTGTAAAGGATTGTCATATCCTGTACAGACGAAGTTCATAAGTTCTTCCGGGTTCTTTCTGCTCTGAACCGCTAAGAAACATTGCATATATACCAGGGATTCTGTTAGGCGCCCCACAAATTCTCCAAACACCCCCACTAATTCAAACTTTTTACAGTTAAAAATCTATAGAAACCATACAAACTATACTTAAACCCTGATAACCCCGAATTTTGGCTTTACATCCCCCAAACTAGAAATTCTGGCAGAATCACTGATATCAACAGATCTGCATCAAATGAATAACTCGATTTCCTGCTTTTCACAAATTCCTGGTCACCTACAAAAGCGTTCCCTGATGATTTTTAACGTGTGAAAGAGAGCTTACAAAATTTTTTTGAACAAATAATTGGAAGTTTTAATAAAATGTGTACAACAAATGTTGAAAAGTTTGTTTATTTGAAGTGCACAAAACACAGTTTTACAATGTTAAAAATTGCAATTTTTTATAAGTGTAAAAAATATATATTATAGCCCTAACAAGTAGGAGTAAATTGCAGAACAAATATTAATATTCCAAATGCATTATTGAATCAGTGTGTGTATGTACATACTCGTATAATTATAAAACACCGCTCGAAGCTTTTGATTGTAATATAACAAAATTCATGAAATGTGTTTGTGTATGTTGAAGAACAAACAAGCTTTGCATGATGTTCCATATTCATTTACACCGCACGCACAAAACGGAAAAATCAATGTAATCCACACATCTAATCCGTCTTGCCTCATTTGCAAATAGCAGAAAAAAATATAACCATATCTTTGTTCTAAAATAAAGCTACTAAACCAAGTGTAAGTTTCACACAAACACAGTTGGTAATTTCATTAGGATTGCTTTTGTGTTTATAATTAGAGTAGCATAAAGATATTATATTTTGAAATGAGATTGCGTCAGAATGTTAGTTCTCTGCAACAGAGTGTAGAAGCGGCTATTATGGAAGGTAATCAGAGATTCGGTTTCCAGTTTGGGGTGTGTGAAGACAAAATTATGGAGGCTGGCAGGGTTTAAATAGAGCTTTGCATGGTTTCTATTGATTTTATTTTTTACAGTAAACATTCTAAAGTTGAACGGTAATCGAGAATATTGGAGATGACGCCATCCATTGTTGGGAGGATTCTGTCAGAATCCCTAAATGTAATATAAAGCACTACTTTTACATTGTACGTACGTCGTGTCAGCTTTTGATTACTTTATTCATAGTTTTTTTTTTCTTTACTTGGGACCACTATTCGAATCCTTTTTCAAATACTCCGTCCTGAAGTAAGATCTTTTCACAAGCTGATCTCGTAGTCGTGTGGGTTCGAACCCCGACTGAAGCATGGATTTTCTTATGGATTTTAGAGAGTTAACAGCTAATAGACTCGAGACGGGTCGAAGTCATTAGTTACTAAACTGGTCCCAAAATACAAAATTTACCAAGATATTTTCACCCCTGACGGCAGGGGGGGATTTGTGCTCGTTGAGAAGTTTGAATTTTAGTAGTAATATTACTTATATTTTTAAGAATTTAAGTAATTCCCCCGGAAGAATTAAGAATCTCAGAGGGATCCTAACCCAGACCACCCTGCTGGGTTGATAATTGGTTACAGTGTATAAATAAACGATTTTGGCTAAAGATGATTGTGATTTTTGCGACAAGATGTGCATTTCCATGATAACCGCCAGGGTTTTCAGTTTAGGAGCGGTATAAAGTCACAATTGGGAGGGTATAAGTGGAGTTTTGCACGGTTTCTACCGATTTTTTTACCTAAAAAATAAAGTTTGGTCTAGGGACGCTTCAAAATTTTGGGAGTGACACCACAGGAGGGGTCTGGCGGAATCACTGAAAGTAACGTATTTGGTAGGGACAGTAGAATTTCATGAATAAAGGCGTTTAAATTTCTGGAGTTAAAATATTAAAACAATCGTACGTACTAGGTAAAATTTCTTGAGTAACTAAAAATAACAAATAATTAGTTTCAATGACGCACACAACAAATGCTTTTGTGACCATGCAGCTTGTATTTGTTCCGCTAGATGGCAAACCACGTTCGCAAATTTGCTGCCATCTATGGAGGATTAAGTGTACTTCTTTCTAACATTCTCCGTGCTATGCGAGACTGATTTGTGAATACAAATTATACATAATTTTAAGATTATTTAGGCCTTACTTTAGTGAATGAATGAATAAAAATTATATAATTTTTTTATTAGAGCTAAGAATTCATGGATGAAAGCAAAATGTTCGAATTTCGCGAGTTAAAAAGCACATTTTAGCAAAATGTTAACAACTATCTATCTACTTCATGCGATTTCTTGAGTGTTTAAAATTTCGTCAGTCGCGAGATTCTATTGTTGAAACGTATTACTTGCTCTAGTAGCGACACCAAATTTTACCACACAGATCAAAAGCCTGTCCAACCAATGGAATGTGCGGGTGGGAAGAACGTCTCTTTATTCTATTACTTTGCCTCTTTGTTTTTGTCTCCCACAATAACACTGGAAATCAATATTCCCTTTCAATTACTGTTCAGGTGTTCATCCCGTTTGCATAAAGTATCGTTCAAACCACCAGGATTAAATATTGAAAAGGAAATCACACACACACCGTCTTATTTTCATTCACTTGATTCAAAATTCATCCGATTTCGCTACGCTTGCATCTGAGAATGTTTTTAGAAAACAAATGAATATGAGCAGCGTATTGTCTGGCTATCACTGCGCATGTGCCACATCCTCGCCTCTGGTATCTCTTACTCGAAACAGAAAGAAGAAAACAAGCTACCGTCATTTCCCGTAGGTCTTTCTAGTTATCAATGATTTGAAGACTACGCGCGACAGTTACATCCTCCAAACTCCCACCGGCGAAAACATAAATTAAAACACGTTGCAGATATTCTTCGTAACACTTCACGCCCCCTTTTTTGGTAGCGTAGAAGAGATGTAAAAGTTTTGGCGGAAGCAGGGATGAAACCCTGATCGCCTTGTTGATAGACTTCTGGTTTACCCAGTTACACTACAAGGAACACTACAAATCCTATATTTTCTCGTTACTGACAGGGGTTCTGCTAGATTCCCCAATGAGATTGTCACCATTCCAAATTCCCGAATACGCACCCCTAACTTAAAACATTTTACAGTTAAAAATTTATAGAAGACCTGCAAAACTCTATATACACTCCTAAAATTAAAATTTTGACAGAATTTAGTTTATGACAGCGAAGTTCTGACAATCTATACCGTTTTGTACTAGTGCTTTTTCTTATGCCTAGCATTTTAGTTCGGTTAGTGCTTAGTAAGACTCTAGACTTGTAGAAGAACGACCTGGATGGTGACAATTTATGAACTACAAAGTGAAGAGTGGAATTGAGGACATTGCCAGAAGAAGGACACATAGCGCAAAAACGCATTTAAAGATTTAGGTTGAATATTACCAAGAAGTTTGTGAAAGAATACTTATATCGTTGACACCAGTATAAAGCGCATGGAATCAGATTTGAAAACTGTTGACTAACCTCACAGAATTCAAAGTTTGCGTGAAAATATTGTGAAGTGCCCTTTTTTCGGCAATCAAAGATTTCATGGTGCCACAGTCTAAACGGCTGAAGCTAGAAAGACGAAATTTGGTATGACGGTATATCATCACCAGTAGATTAAGAAAATATTACAAAATGTTGAAAAAGTCGCCATCTTGGATCCAAAATGGCCGCCAAAATGAATTTTTCATAAAATCATAAAATACACTGCCTGAACGGCTGGAGATAGAGAAACGAAATTTGGTATGACGGTGCATCATCACCATTAAGTTACCAAAACATTACAAAATGTCTCCAAAGACGCAATCTTGGATCCTAAATGGCGAACTCCAAAAATTCATTTTTAACGCCATTTGAACTAGAGATATGAAATTTGGCATAAAGATGCATTATCAAGAATAGTTGAGATTGAAAAAGTTCTCATGTTAGATTCAAAATGGCCGCCAAAAAAGTTTCTAAACTGTTCTAGCTATGGCAATAATTTCTTCCATTCAGTTTCAATCGAAAAGAACGTGTTTTTCCCGGTGACGGGCTAATTTTTCATTCACTTGTGTTTATGTGTGATCTAACGAGACCAATTTTTTTCTCGCACTGTGTAAATGATTGGTCTGACGCAACATATGTGAAGAAGCTCTACATAAAACACATTGCTGAACCATGAACAAAACTTGATCATAGTCGAGTTGAGGTTTAGTCCGCCAGCAGGGTCCGAAAACAAGACGCGCGATAGTATTCACTTGCGGAAACTTTTCTTTCTACCCAGCTAACGAATAGAGATATTGATTTGAAATTTGCAGGACATAAAGAAATGAACACGACGGATCGTTTAAAGCGATTGCCGGAAAAAGGGCACATAGGCCTATGTGCCCGTCTTCTGGCAATGTCCTCAATTGTTATACGCTTTAAGTCAGTCAACTTTTGATTACCTCCGATCACTATTTGAGCGCCATTTTGTACACATTTTCACTGCAGTTCGAATAAGAAGGTTTGGCAGTACAAGGGAAGAAAAAAGTGACTACAAACGGGATTTAATCTGTATGGTCTCAAATATAGTCTTTTCCATTAGGCAACCCTGCTAGTAAGAAGATAGTACATGTGTCGTGTTTGGCGCTTTATATCGAAAAAGTTCGACGCAAAAAAAAAATGCCATAATGTATCGAGTTCAGGAATTCTGCCAGAATTTTCATTTTGAGAGATGTAAAGTCAAAATTGGGGTGCATCTAAGTAGAGTTTAGTTGGAATTTCATTGTTGTTCCCCCATAAAATTTTAATGTTGGGGTGGGGGTGCTCGAGATGATGTAGGGGATGACATCTCCAATTGGAGGGGATCTGGCAGAATCCTTGATCGAGAAATACAGTTTATAAGGGAATCTATCATATAGACATCATTATAAAACGTACATACATACTTTGACTACAGTTTGTATTAGGGATAACGTCCCCTGTAGCCAGTGTTTCTCCGAGGATTTTCAGTTTGGGGGGGGGGTGTAAAGTCAAAATTGGGAAGGTTAAGTGGACTTTTGCACTGTTTATATCGATTTTTCACAGCAAAAAAATAAAGTTGGGGGGTGTCGAGATTTTGGGAGGGTGACACCACTCACACAAGGGGACTGGTGAAATCACTGCCTGTAGTTCTATGCACTTGTCCACATGCCCTTTCGTAACGGAATAATAAAGAAGACGTACCAACACTATAAACAAAATAAACACACAATTAACGTAGTCGACAATATTGAACTGAATAACCGTGTACCTTGCATTATGCACAAAATGTACGTCCATACAAAAATGACAAAAAGTACACTCTTTAAGTTTATACAAGACTTTTCGTTACAGTACAATAGAAATACAGATTTTTTCCTGAACGCAAAGTTTTTCATATATCGAATGGAAACCGATTTTAACACGCTTTTATTAACTCGTTTTCTTGTCTGTCTGCTCAGTACAAATTAACTCATTTTTTTTGTCTATCTGTTCGGTACAAATTTTGCAATCGATTTTAAACTCAGTTCCCATCATCCGATTTGTTTGAAATTTTGTAAACTTGCTTGCTTCCGATGATAATACAATATTCAATCATTAGATATACGACAAAATAATCCAGTTAATTGTAATTAATTAATTAAAATAATTCGAAATGCACGCAACGCCGCAATTATTTTGTGAAATTTGGGTTGCCTACCTCGCAGGGAGTTTAATATTCAACTATTATACATAAAAAAAATAATTAAAAATGATTTTAAAACATGCTTTCTTAAGATGGACTGAAAAGTAAAAAATAATAAATTGAATTAATCTTATGAATCGGAAAATAAAAGCGTGGATGTTCTTGATTACCTTATCATAAAATCATAATATCTAAGAGCACCCACGCTTTTATTTTCCGATTCATAAGATTAATTCAATTTATTATTTTTTTACTTTTGAGTCCATCTTAAAAAAGCGTGTTTTTTTAAACAAATGATTTTTATTTATTTTTTGAGTGTCTTTAATTCCTAATTAGGCACCGAAATTCGGCTATTATAATGGAGGAAGACACTTCCTTAATGAGCTACAAATCTTTATAGGGTGTTGACCCAAGGATACAATCATGACAGAGGATCACCGTCTGTTTCTCCTTTTAAACAATACCTCGTCCATCTTTAGGTTATAGCTTCATTTATATTTTGATGGGAGTAACATAAACAGTCGATAGATGGCAGCACATGTTTTAAGTACGCGTAAATTTTTTTATATCTTTTCGTTGATGACTGTCTTGAGAGTGTCTCCTCCTGTTAAAATGACATTATTTTCCGTTGTTGCAGAGTAACAAGGGAAGAGGTCTTGTTACAGGTTTTTCTGTTAAAAATGATATCAAGAAGAAACGCACCCAATTGTATGGACAGAATAATTATTATTATAGGATCTTGTTTATCCTGTTTAGTAAGTGATTTTTAGTTTCGATCAAAACCCTTAAGCTATTCTAAACAATTACAAGGAAGTTTGAACTTAGCAGAGTTGTAAAGAGCACCCACCCACTATATTAAACTCCTTTTTTTTAAAATATCCTCTCAAGTTCGTGTTTTCTTTTAGCTGCTATCTTTACGTTCAGAGGCAAGAAAGATTTCTCATCGAAATTAAGATTTTTCACATAAATAATTTTATTGTAGTATAAAAAATAGTAATAATAAATTTGAAAAACATGCTTTTCTTTAAATAAAAACAAATATAATAAAACAATTCGTACTACAAAGTAAAAAAAATAATTTTGTTTTCAAGAAAATTACTTTATAAAATACCTATTTATGAATGGCTAAAAAGAAAAGCATTGGGTGAACTTCATATACAGTCACTTTATAAATTCTTCAATTGGCGCACCCATGCTTTTCTTTTTAGTCATGCACAAATAGATTTTCTTAAAAGTAATTTTCTTGAAAACATTTTTTTTTTAATTTTTTAATACGAATTTTTTTATTTTTTAAAAAAGAAAGCATGTTTTAAATTTTTAAAAAAATTTTTTTTACGAGTTATTTCGGTGTTCGGATACTTTTTTTCTTTCCCTCCATATTGTAAGCTGGTGTTTTGTCAAGCAAATCCTAAAGTGTTATGCAATCAGCCAGGCGCAACGTCGTTCCGTGTTAGTATTTATTTTAGGATAAGAAGTTCTTACTAAAAATATTATTAAAATTATGCTTTTAAAATATATATAAACACATAGAAATACAGTATATGGAAGTGACAATGCAATATTGTATTTCACTTACGTTGCAGTGCAAAATTTAATAATTGTTTGACATCGGGAAATGAGTTAAATTAAAGTTGCAAAATTCTCAGTGAATGAGGAATTTCGACAATAATTGACAAATAGAAAAGTAATTACAATGTTGCTTAAGTCGTGGAAGCAACTAAGTTTGGTCATTTGGGAGTTTCCCGACAGTTGGGGAATTCCGACACTCCTAAGCTTGCAACACTGTAGATTACATAGTAGTCAGCTCGTGATATAAACAATTCTCGAGGAAGAGACTTCGTAGTATATCTTATGATTTAAATATGAGTTTTAGATATGAATCTCTGCGCTGCTTTATGAATTTGTCTGCTGTTTCTGGAGGATTAGAATCATATTTGTAAGATAAGTTGTCCAGAAAACGTTACTCAATAGAATATTCGGTTCTTATTTTTTTTTACAAACAAGTGTTTTTGATCATACAGTTCGAAGTCATTTCCAGTGCCGTGGCCAAGGGGGTGGTACCCGGGCATGTGCTCCTCCCTTACGACTCGAGCTATTTTTCATTTGCCGCGCACATAACATCTTATCGAGCCATTCATTAGTTTTTCGAAACAATCTTACATTAACATGTACAGAATTCTTACATATTTCTGTTGATTATTGATAAAGTATACATAACTTTCACTCTCTACCCCTCTTTATTTATCAACTTTAAAAAAATAATTAAATCTTTTCTTTACAGTGACCTGTAGGCAGTACGAATTTGTCCTATTTTCTTGTCTTTTATCCCGAAATGGAATGGGCAGTATTTAATTCTAGTAGAAGGTTCCTTTTTCACAGCTATATTGTGTGCTGGGATGTCGGAACAAGCGGCCTTTGCCCACTAACCATTTGCGAGCAAGGCAATCTTATATATTAAATATGTAAACAAGAAAGCAGGTATGGATAAAGCAGAATTCGAATTGTGGGGAAAATAAGTGGAAAAATGCTCCTGCAAATGAGTGTCCTCGTACAGCTGCTGATGGCTTGATTCATTGCTCAGAAGAACTGTACCCGAATATCTACCAGCTGTTGCAGATTCTTGTGACTAAACCTATAACAACGTGTGCACCTGAACGTTGCTTCTCAAGTTTGAGGATAATTAAATCATATCTTCCCTCGTCTATGACAGAGGACAGGTTAAATGGTCTGACACGCTTGTCAGTAAACAGTGACATTGAAATCAATGTGTTCTCAGTCTGCTTGCCAGAGACAAACGTCGTCGGCTGAAAATTGCGCTGTAAAAGTGGTCACAAAATCAAAGAACAAATTACGAATAAAGGTTATCGAATTACTGTGATTATGGTTCTTGACTTATATCAGTTAGTTGCTAAGGATGGGATTGCATCTTTGCTCCCATATGTACACTGCAAAAAATAGCTGTGTTAATTCAACACAATGCAGTGTCCCAGTGTGACTACCACTTTTATGTGTTAAATCAACACAACACACGGTGTTGAATTCGGTACTGTGAAAATAAAAGTTACGGCTGCAGCGAGATTTGAACATGGGTTGCTCAGTTAGAAGGCGAGCGTCTTACCGACTTGGCTAAATCATCAGACAGAAAAGGCACTAGATGCAAACGATATTTACTGAACAACATTTGAATTAAACGACTACACTATAGATTTAAACAGTGTATGGGATCAAATATGTGTTGCTGAACCCCCAAATCAAACTAAGGTACTTGTATGATTTATCCCATAAACACTTGCATAGTTTGAACTCTTATTATTTGTCAATTAAGAACCAGAATTTCCATTCATTGAGAATATTCGATTTCTATGAAAGCAAGCAAGATGGCAACAGCCAAACACTTGAGCAGCATTACTGCTTTTTTATCGTAACAACACGTCAAATGCCGCGCTTGCTTTCATAGAAATTGAACATATTCTCAATAAATGGGGACTGTGATCCCTAATTGACCAATGGAAAAGTGATTAAATCATGGCATAAGTCGTGAGAGTAACTTTCTTTGTGTTTGGGGTTCAGCAACATTTTTTATAGTCTTTATTGTTTCAATCTAGTACTCTTTCCGACTAACGATTTAGCGACGTCAGTAAGACGCTCGACTTCTAACTGAGCAATCCATGTTCAAATATAGCTGCAGCCGTAACTTTTTTTCTCCCAGTACCGAAATCAACACCATGTGTTGTGTTGATTTAACACACAAAAGTGGTAGTCACGTTGGGACACCGCATTGTGTTGAATTAACACAGCTATTTTTTTTGCAGTGTAGGTGATTTTTCATTGAGTTCACAAAAGTTAGTCTACGAGAAGCGAGCACCTCTTCAGATATCCTGGATGTGGGTCTACGTACCCGAGAAATATTTCAAACAAATCTTGTATTGCTCCTTAACATTTGGAAATTAAAAAAAAATATAAAAGATACATTTTAGAGTAGTTCAAAGCACTTCATGGTCTGAATGTCAAGGAGATTAGTTAACGTTTACATTATTCGTTTACGATTACGGGTAGCTTCACTGTCTGACCACGGAATTTTATCAGACAATTTTCATTCTATTTTGGTATCTCAGGGCATATTTCATATTTGGCGAATAGATTTCTGATTCGGGGGCTTCAGGAACCCTGTCTATAGGACAAGCATTCAATTACTATCTGAGGCTTCAAAGACAATCAACATTTTAACCACCTTGCGAACGTCTTTGATCTTTCCGCTCTTTTGTAAGTAAATAATCAGCAATCAGCTTCCACTGATACAAAAATAGCTACAAGAATTTTTAATGTAAAAATATTGGTCAGGTATGTACCAATATTAAATATTTTTTAATATTTTTCTTAGTTTATCACAACAGGTTTTAAAAGCCGAAGAACCATGCAGAAATCTTTTAGAATTGTCTATTCAGGTGATTCTATAAGAACAGTTGATTAGGAGACTATTTTTTGTATGAATAAAAACGAATTCTTGATGAACGTAAAATCAATTTTGGATTATAATTATTATTAAAATAACAACAGTTACTCAGCCATTATTTTTCTAGCATTTGGGACTGGAATTCGTTAATTCTTTTTGTAAATAGTTCTTAAATTGTCTCAGCACCAAAAATCTTGATTCTCTGACGAGAATCAAACCCAGAACCATGCGTACCAAGTGCGAAAAGCGTGTTAACTACTCGGTTAAGAAAGGTCATATGTATATGACACAGAGAGAGAAGGAGTTTATCTATGCCCCCTCCCTTAACAAAATTCTGGCTACGGTCCTGGTCATTTCACACTATCAAAACCTTGTACGTGCACAGATAGTTTTATTTCCTTTAGTCAACAGCACAAACTCCAAGAATTAATATATTTCTTATATTAGGTGTTTGGGGGCAATTCCGACATTAAGTCGTGGGGTACTTCCGACACCTTCACCAATATTATATTTCGATACTTTCTTCGCAAAAATCTATGTGACACTATTCGTGTAAATTACAAGCATGTCTCTTTTTATTTTCAATACCTAACATTGTTTGTAATTACTGCTGAAAACTTCGAAAGACTCTAGAAACAAAGAAATCATGGCTTCAGCTTTTGATGCGGTAAGAAATAGGACGGCTGCAGAAGAGTCTCACGTTCTGTGATATACCTTGCGGGACAAAAGAGGAAAAAGAAAAACAAGAATTTGTGGGGAAATCAAACTTGGGCTAACATCAAAAAGAAACTGAGCTTAGTGTATTTTTTACAGTGTACTACAGTTTGGAATCCTACGCCAAGTAAATGCACAAACCATCATGTGATGTTATTAATTAGTCAGACGAATCTTTCATATCATTTTCGTTTCCACGAGTGAAGAAATTACTACGTTGCGTCATCACAAATCAACAGGTACCCAAATTATCTCCAATGAGTTCATCCAGTAAAAATAATGCCCAAAGTAAAATTTCCGTGTCTGTTAATGATTTATTTGTATCTAAAAAAAAAGACCGCAAAAATATTTTCTTTAAATTTCATGTGATGTAATACTGAATGTTGATGCCCCGTCCCCACACACACTACTTTGTTATTTACTAATTATGTAAACACTAAATGTACACAGACATCACTCAAGCGCATGGCGAGTTCTTGCAATGTTTGTTTTCTCATTACTTAGTTCAAATGAATAATTTTCTTCCCTTCAGTACACCTTACTTAACACAGATTGGTATCGATAACATCTAACATCTTTTTTCTTTTTTCCTCTCTAGTGATACAAGCCAGTGTCCCAGTTCCTCCGTTCCACGTGTTGTGTTCCTCTCGTGTGGGCAGAGCAAATAAGAAAATCGATCTGTTGTTGTCGTAGCAACGGCGAGTGCTGCGCATGCGTACAAAATTCAACTTCAAACGCTTCACTAACAGAAGCGCGCGATCAGCCTTCCTTAATAGCTCAACGTTATTTTGTTGTGCGTTTCGAGTACTTTGTTCCGAATAAAACCACGACCAATATATTTTTTTTGGAGGGGGTAGAAGATTTTTGAACTGCAAGATGATTCTTTGGAAAATGGTAAGTAAAATATTTCTTGTTTATTTACGTTGATACAGTGTCGTTAATTTTTACGTTCAATAATACGTATGTATTGTTTAAGCGTGGAGAATAGTCCAGTGTTTATGTTGACATACACAGCTATCCAGTGTGTGTTTGGATTGTTTTCTTTTTTCATGGTTTAAGCGAGCTGGTGAGCTACTAAGGAAGGGACCTATATTTTTTGGTAAAGTGGGACCACTCTGTTCGATGGACTCTCGGAGGACTTGAACCCGTTATTACACACACACACACACACACACACACAAACTGAGTCTACACTTGAGGTTCACACACACGCATTCTGGTGGTTGGTTCTTTGGATGTACTGGAAAGACACGAAGGTTCGAACCTTGTTGCCGGCTATGTCGACTAACATTTCCTTGGGTTTCCCTCAGTTTCACTTAGAAATACTGAGATAGTACCCATGGTACCTTCCACTTCCCTTCGGAATATTGTTCACAGAGGGACGTCAACCATTAGAAATGGAAAGAGCTAAGACCATAGTTTCTTGCCTGGTCCATAAAGGTAAATTAAATAAGACACCCACAGGGTTATTTTGGCTATTGTATGTTAATTTCAAGCTGTGGATGAATGGTTAAGCTTGTTGCTTTCGAACCAAAGGGTCCCGAGTTCGATGGGGGGAGACAAAATGTTTGGAAACCACTTACAACTGTAGATCCGGTGCTTAGGACTTTATTACCATCTCTACTCACTGGAAGGCAATGAAAACCAATAATCGGTTCACTTTACTCATAGGAACCTTCGGGTTAAGCCTGTTTCCTTACAAAAGAAAAACACATCATCATCACTCCCATGATTAAGAAGAGACACCCATTATTTTATAAAGTTTCCGTCCACGGTATTCGAACCGAAGAACTAATAAATATTATTCTGTCAAGCTTAATATTGAACAAGTCCATAGAACTTAACAAAGTTTAACTTTTAAGTAACTGTAATTCAATCAGGAATTTAGTGCTTATTTATTAATTATTCTTAACATATTGCTATGTAAATACGTTATTAGTGCATTCTAAGAGCGAACATCATAAGTGCAACAATTAATTATGTTTTACGAAATGGGATGACACCAAGAGCGATAGAAGTAAGTACTTTTCCATTACGGTGTCATCAACCATTCAAATGGATGTAACAGAAAGCAGTGATTCTGCCAGTCCCCCTGTGGGGGTGTTACCCCCAAATTCGAGAGCTCACCCCCAAATTTACTTTTTAAGGTTAAAAAAAATCAATAAAAACCGTGAAAAATTCCACTTACACGCTCCCAATTTTGACTTTAAAGCCCCTAAACTGAAAATCCTGACAGAGCCCCTGACAGAAAGGAACAGAGAATGAACATGAATTAAAACTATCTGGGTTAAACAGATGGTGAAAATAGCGTACAGGTTTAATACCTCGAAGTTTCTCTTGGTGAAACGACCAGCGTAACGATTTCGAACCTGTGTCACGTTTGAAGCACCATTTATTAATAACATGTACTTATGTAACGAAATATGGTGATGCAAATTGTGGGAGTTAAATGCCTTTGACATTAAGGCATCATCTGTCATTCGAGAGGTGTTATAGGAAAGGGAGTGTAGTGATGGGAAGTATTGCCCTATTCTCGTATAAATACACAATTTATTGCTGTAGCTCCGCTACAAATTTTATCTACTTTTGTACTCTAAATCGGCTACTTTTATGTTCTTAGGTGACAACATTTTGTTCAGTTTCACCTTTATTTTCTTTGGTACCTTTTTATAAAATCAAATTAATTTCCAACTTTGTATGCAATAGACACAAACTGTACAATGTTGAAAGTTATTTTACACTTTAATCAAAAATTATGTTTTTATCTGTGTTAAAACTAAAACTTAAGAATGAAAACACTCTTCTTTACTTCCCACAAAATAGTGGAAAATACGTTTCATTCTGATCATATCAAACATCACCGTGGAAGTTACTGACAAGGACAACAACAGTCTAAGTAAAATTAACAGAAGCGTAGATAATAATAGAGATTGAAATCAATGTTAAGCAAGCGTTAGGACACTTTCAGACTTGTGACTTTTCTCCGCACGCTGCAAATATTAATTTAGTGCTATTGTTCATCGACCCTTTCAGAAGGCGCGGTTTTTGTTCGCTGCGGGAGATCTGCGATGTCAATGTTTCCTCATTCTGTGGTGAGAGTACGCTTTAATTATGGCAGAAGTAGGAAAGGGGTCCGAATGGATCAGTCGATCTGCCCTGGAAATATAATTTAGACAGTATCGACTCCAAAGTGGGAAAAAAATACTGATGTTAAAATAACATTTCAGATTAAAGGCCTTTCTTCTTATAAGGAAATACGGATCAATTTAGGGTTACACCAAACTCATTCTCTCTGTGAGTAGCGCAACTGTTCCAGAGTAAAGCATTACAAGAAAGATGGCTTCACCAATCATCACTCAAAACTTACATCAGGAAATAAACATGGGACATTAAGGGCTAATAAATCCGGACAAGATTCAAAAGCTATCCTGCCACCGCTACATATTAAAATGAAACTACTGAAATTGTTTGTGAAGCCTTAACTAGGCACAGTCATGCAAGTACGTACTTGTGACAAACACTCTCGAGGACCATCATCGAGAAACTGAAGGATGAGAAACTTTGTTCGTCAAAATATTTGGCAACTCAAAGAGGATAGAGAAATGGGATTTTAGTTTTTGTTGATAGGAAACGGTAATGAAATATTGAAAAATTTTTAAATCATATCGACGGATTTTTTGGGATACTTATACAGGCATAAGAGAGGAAAATAATGAATAACGTATCCTGAATGAAAATGGCAGTGTTGTAACTCTTGCGAATCATACACCACTACAGAGAGATCACTTTTAGATCTTAAAAGCGACGCTCTAAAAGTAGAATGAAAAACACAAGGAAAGGAATCTAGCTAACGTAGCTCAGTGGTAGAACGTTGGCGTAACATTCGGGAGGTCGTGGGTTTGATCTCAGTGGCCGACCATCCGGATAGGTTTTTCCAGTCACAATAGACAAATGCCGGGATGGCACCTTCAACATAAGTCCTGGCCGATACCTTCCCGAATCGTTTCTCCTCCCCTATCACGGCCCGAGCCTTAGATGTCTAAAGGCCATAATTACAATTCAAAAACAAGAAGAAAAAAAAAGACGTTGCATTTGAGTCTGCTTCGAGGATTCTCTTTCTCCTAAGAGGAATCGTAGGAACGAGACTGTCTACATCAATAGTATTCAAGAAATTTTCTGAGAAGTGTCCAATTTCTTTTTCATTTTGGAAATTTGTTTACTTCCATTTAACTTTGCTTCTGCTGAAATGGTTCTATATGGTTTCATAAACTTCACTATAAGATAGAAGAAACGTGGCGCAAATAGCATGGTTAGGGGAGCAACCTCTTAAAAAAAATCTATAAAAATAATTTAGTTAAAAGTTTCAACTTATATGGAATGAGTACATCATAAACATTTTATGGTCCTTTGGGAGATTTCCGACACGCTAAGCATTTTTAGTATCTTAGAAAACATAATTTATGAAGCTTTGACATAAAATTTCTGCTTGTCGTCATAAAGCCTGTTGCCTCTTCTTTCATTTAAAGTATGTTTCACTCTGCACATCTAAGTACTCTGGTAGCTGAGGGTGTTTAAATGAAACTAGTGCAAAGTGTCGGGATTGCCCGACTACATGGGGAATTCCGACATTTTATTGAGGCAATTCTGACAACAAATGAAAACACAAGTAAACACTTGACAATTATCACTATACATTCAGTAACACTTTAGGACGAATTGATATTGCATGTGAAAATGCGATCTGACAGATTATTTCAAAATGAAATTATTTAAAAAAAAATAAAATGTAAAAGAAATTTTATCGCATCGCTTGCTTTCCTCGTTACCAAAAGCCAAACAAAGGGTGGAAGAACTCGATCAAAATCAATTCAAATTACGCTGTATTGTTGTTATTTTATGCAGAATTTCATAATAAACTCCTAAAGAGGTATATAAACTCTCAGAGATTTTATTACTGGGTTAATTTAAGAAATTTCAAAAGCCCAATTCCCAAAGAATCTCTGCTAAGCTCAGTTCCCTTTTGATGAAAGTTCTAGTTTGACTTCCCATCAAAATCTTATTTTCCTTATTGTTCCTGTGTCCCACAACGTGTATCGGGTAACATGAGACGCTTTTCCAGCTGTAGCAAGGCTCATTCTATTTTTTTATTCCATCAAAAGCTGAAGCCATGGTCTCTTTGTTCCTACAGTCTCTCGAAGGTTTTTCAGGAGAAGTTACGAACAATGTTTGGTATGGAAATAAAGAGAGACATCCTTGGAATTTACACGAATAGTGTCACATAGATTTTTGCGAGGGAAGTACAGGAATATGCTATTGGCAAAGGTGTCGGAATTACCCCACAACGGAATCTGTAGATTGCCACCCAAACGCCTAATATCAGCAATATATTAATTCCTGGAGTCAGCACCGTTGACTAAAGGAAATTAAACTACCTGTACAAGGCGTTACTCTTTGATAATGTGTGATGACTTTGAACTCCATGATCAATTTGTTCATAAAAGCTTAAGAACTGAATCTTCAACAGGATCATTTTTATAATGTTTTCTGGACAGCTTACCTTACAACTAAGATTCCAGTCCTTCACAAATACAATACACAAACTCGTAAATCAGCGCAGAGATTCAGTACACTACGAAGTTTCTTCCTCGACTGTTTATATCACGAGCTGAATATTGTGGAATCTACAGTGCTGCAAATTTAGAATTGTCGGATTTTCCCCAACTGTCGGAAATACCCCAAATGATCCTATTTGGAGATCGAATACGAGATGTAGAACATGCAGATGTTAAAAGATCAAAATTTCTAACATTAATAGGACGAGAAACACTAAATTGCAACCATAATGTAATTTCTTTCCATTTAAGTTTTTCCTCTGTAACTCATTTCCGTATTCCGTATCCTCTAAAATATAAGGTGGGCTATTCTTGTTTTCATTAAACTTTTTTTCACTTTGTAGAATACTGTAGTGTTATTTCCAAACCACTCGTAAAACCAATCATCTCGTCTCTTTCACTATTAACCACATACTTGTTCCATATCATTCATCTTAAATCAGTTTATTTTTAACACACTAGACTGAGCCCCACCCTAACTCGAGATACTGACTATTTTATATTAAATAAAGACACAAAACTTATCATGGTAATTGTAGCAATATCCGAACAATTGTGCACGAACAGTACACAAATAATACAATAATGGTACAACTAATACGTAGATAGGAAACAATAAACAATGAACCCTAACAAGAAATATTCAGAACACGTATTAACGAAATGCCCATGGCCAACAGCACACTGCTCACCTGCGCCATCTATTAAGCGACTGTTGTGTCTAATATCTGGTTTAGTAAAAAGTAATCCATTATTTTGCCAATAGATGGCTTCAGTGATCTGTATCTCCCGTTGTATAAGTCCGATCGGGTTCAACGAGATGGCGTTCAAACGATGAGATTGCGTACTACAAACACTGTTCAGATAGTTGTGATGAGTTGACTCAGTGTTGTGTGAGCGCGCGTCAAAATGGACACTAGCAAAGAGAAAATACGCTATATTTTACAGTTTTTCTTCGATAAAGGCGAAAACGCAAGCCAGGTGGCTGCAAATGTGAAAAGTGTTTATGGTCCTGATACTGTAACAGCCAATCACGCGCAATTTTGTTTTCGTCGATTCCGTTCCGGTAATTTTGACGTCAAAGATGTACCACGCACTGGAAGGCCAAGTGTCGAAAATGTCGATAAAATCATGGACATTGTCGCGTCCGACCGTCATGTAAGCACTGTTTCGATTGCCCAAGAGCTAAACATTGCACAAAAAACCGTGTGGAACCATTTGCATAAGGCTGGATACACAAAGAAGCTTGATGTATGGGTGCCACACGAGTTAACGTGTCATGTGTCAAAAAAACCTCATGGACCGAATTTCCATTTGCGAATCGCTGCTGAATCGCAACAAAAGCGACCCATTTCTGAAGCGGTTGGTGACTGGTGATGAAAAGTAGATCACTTACCACAACGTCACGCGAAAACGGTCGTGGTCGAAGCGCGGTGCGCCGGCGCAAACGGTGCCCAAGCCAGGATTGACGGCCAGGAAGGTTTTGCTGTGTGTTTGGTGGGATTGGCAGGGAATTATCTACTATGAGCTGCTCCCCTACGGCCAAACCCTTAACTCGGAACTATACTGTCAACAATTGGACCGTCTGAAGGCAGCAATCGCCCAGAAGCTCCAGCTTTGGCAAATAGGAGAGGCATTGTGTTCCACCAGGACAACGCCAGGCCACACACATCGATAGTGACTCGCCAGAAGCTCCGGGAGCTTGGTTGGGAGGTTCTTATGCATCCACCTTATAGTCCGGACCTGGCACCGAGTGATTACCATCTGTTCCTGTCCATGGCGAACACGTTTGCTGGTGAAAAATTAGCTTCAAGAGAGGCTTGTGAAAATCGACTGTCTCAATTTTTTGCCAATAGGGACAAGGGCTTCTATGAGAGAGGCATCATGATATTACCTTCCAAATGGCAACACGTTATCGAACAAAACGGCGCATATGTGACCTAAATCGGATCATTCTAACTATGGTAAGTCAAGCCTTCAATGTCATGCAAAAATAATGGATTACTTTTTACTACACCAGATATAATAAATAGTGTATTATTCTAGTAGTAGCACTGGTTTTCCTCTTCTTCAGGATTTTTTCTTAAGAGACAAATGATGATAAAATCAAGGAAAATTTACAGTCAAAATATTATAGAAACTAGCTAATTCGATTGTAATTATTTCTAAACTCTTCATGTCATAATTTATTCGTGTAGTTAATGACCAAGACTAAAAAAAATTAACTAACCAATAAATTATACTTTTAATTTAGATTCCGAATCAATTACTGTACGTGGTGATATATTACAAGGATTTCTCCAACTGATACATATACATTTTATATGACATGACCAGGAATTATTAAATAAACCATGATTTAACATTTCCTGTTAACGTTGTGTTGCAAACAAATAAAAAGAATGAATCGACCGTTTCAAAATGAAACTTTCCAAAAGAGCCGTTTCATTCGGTAATTACAAAACAAATCAAGGTTTTATCTTGTCGAAATTGACATAATTAAAACTACAATAACTGTAAATTGTAAAGAAGCGTAGGCTGCCATCTGGAAGTATGATAAACGCTTTTCATTGGACAATCTTCCTCTTTATTAACGCTTCCATTCGAGAATTCTTGCCTTAAGGCTGAAATGATGTCCTGGTATAAACTTTAATCGAGCTCAGTAAGAGCTCTTGTTTCTTTTAAAGAACACTAGCAGAAGTACCCGCCAGTTGGTGAGGGTTGAAGAAAATATGTTGGCAACAGTCATTGGGCCATTCACCACTACTCGCTTCCACTTGGCGGACTGCGTTCTCTTTCATTTTTCAATCTGCTAAGACTACAGCTTTCTCTCATGGTAATTTTGCACAATATGTACTCAGTCACGAAAGCGACTAAGCGAAAATAGATGGAGAGAAACTGACTTCAGATTTGCATAAGCGATTTTCTTTTACAAGAGCTTTTGTACCCTGGTAACACTACCCCTTTGCACGGTACTTTTGTACTATATGCACTTCTGTGAAATTAGATCATAACCCACCCGGGTTTGTTCTATTTTCTTTTTTCAGTTTTACGTGCATGTAGATGACCATAAGGCGAAGATAGCCAAAAGTTCTATTTCTCGAAGTAGTAGCCAATTGTGAATAAAATGCAGGTGTTCAACCAACTATTACCAGGATCAAAGGCTACAAAGTTTCGTTCAGATTTGGCTACTACTGCGAGAAATAGAAGGTTTGGCTGTCTCACCCATAGGGCCCATCTATCCAGGAGTTACCCTAAATTGTCGTTAAAGGTCTTTCTTTGCGGTAGCTTTCTTAAAACGATATCTATTTCAGTATGTTGTAATTGGTTCAGTTCAAAATTTATGCTACAAACTTCTTATTGCATGTTTTTAGGACTATCGTAACCAGTATTGCTGTACCACGCACAGGAACTCAGAGAGTATCTTCGCACAACTTCCTAGTGATGAATTATACTGCTATAAGTCATTCGTTACGAATCATTTCTTCGGCTGCTGAAATGGAACTATTTTTTCTTTCATTACGTTTGGATAAACTGGCGCTTTAGTTTGTATTAAGGTGTTAATTGTAGAGGATATTCAAATCTGTGCGTTTTGCGACTGTGCAATTTGCGATCATAAAGAATATGGTGCGCTTGGGGGCCCCAAGAGAGATAATCGTGGGCTTTGCGACTGCGACATCTTAAATAATAAAATTTGTAAATGTCTAAATAAAGTACAGTTCAACTGTGTATACTACAAAATCGCTTCAAGGTCTGGGGTACCCAAAAGCTAACCTAACCTAAATAGAATTATAAAAGGCTCTTACATGCATTAAACGAGAAAAGTGTAAAGCTAGTTACTTGCTTAGTTTTTAAATGCGCTAACAGGTACAGACAGCATTTGCCTTTCGTTTTGTGGCTTTCACGAACCTTCGTTAATTTAACGAATCCTTTGCTAATGAATTTAATGTATTTTCAAGCCTTTAAAATTACTTAATAGTTCGTTAATTCAAAAATGGGTGAAAACACAAATTATTATGAATCAGTCGTCTGGTTCCGAAAACGTATGGTTGCCTATATTTCGGGTCGTAAAACTCAGGCCACGCCTTTTATTATATAACATTTATTATGGTGTTTCAGCAGCAATCCTACAGTTTGAGTTTAACTTTGTATTGGGAGAGGTGTGAACATACTCTTCTAGTAAACTGCTTAATATCTCAAATCAATATCGAAATAATTACCGTGAAAATTAGTGAAATAAATCCTTTAAAATGTAGTTGTCTCCAGATTTTTTTAATTTTATTTATGGCCTTTAGGTATCTAACACTCAGGCCGAATTGGGGAGGGGGAAAAGTATTCGGAGAAGGTGTCGACCAGGGCCTATGTTGAAAGTGTCATCCCGGCATTTGCATGGTGTGATTGAGGAAAACCCCTGGTTGTCTCTAGATATTACAGAGAAATTTATGTTAACAGAAGCTCATTAGCTTTAGTTCTAATTTTCTATCATCCATAAACGAATCATGAGAAAAAATAAAAAGCTACGGAAATATTAAATGTTGATTGTGCCATCTATTAGGAGGAATAAGAATGAAGATATTGAAACTGATTAAAAAATCTGCGACAATTCAAACAATAAGCCTTTTGATATATTAAAAGAGGATACTTTAGTTTCTCTTACAGTTCTGTTTAAAACGTCATCTTCGGTTCCACGAGACAAAAGTACTTTTGCTTGTACGTTCAACTGTTTATTTATTCACATTTGAATAACATATGAGCAATAGTTAAGTATAGAGAGGTAAGCATAGATATGTGTTCCACCTGTAAAACCCGTGAGAATTTGTTGTTTGTTTCAATTTTTACTTACGTACTAAACGTGCTTGTTAAAACTCGGACCTATAATCTTTTTAAATTAAAGTAGGCTCCAAACCACTTAAATGCTGGTTTGAATGCAGGATCAAGGAAATGTTCTACCCATTCAGCCAACTAGCACCATGCTATCATGTCAGACCATCAATATCAGAATTTCAACATGGTTTCCTCAGTGGCAGGTCAACTGTAACGAATCTTTGCCTCATTACTGACTATATAACTTCAACTTTAGACCAGAGCAAGTGGATGTAATATACACCGACTTTGCAAAGGCATTTGACACCGTAAATCACTTGATTCTTACGGAAAAACTTATTCAATTTCATTTTCCCCCAGCTCTGGTTAAGTTATTTGAGTCTTATTTTAGTGATCGTAAACAATATGTTGTTTACAAAGGTGGAATATCCAAAGAATATCCTGTATCTTCCGGAGTGCCTCAAGGGTCGAGCCTAGGACCCCTGTTATTTTTATTGTTCATTAATGATCTCCCGGCATGTATCAAAACAGCTAACAAACTTTTATTTGCTGACGACTTAAAAATTTACTCTACTATCAATTCAATGAACGATTGTGAAAATCTACAGCTTGGCATTAACGAAATAGTTAAATGGTGTAGCAATAACTCACTTGAAATTAATGCTAACAAATGTAATGTAATGTCATTTACGAGACGTCAGACAGCCGCGCATTTCAAATATAAAATTGATAACACGCCTCTACCATACCCCAAAACAATAAAGGATCTAGGTATAATATTCGATTCCAAATTGCTGTTTGACGTTCATGTAGACAAAGTTGTTAATGAAGCGTATAGAAATCTTGGATTAATAATAAGAATGAGAAAGGATTTCAGGAAGACAGAAACTCTCATGCGTCTATTTCAGACATATGTAAGATCAAAAATTGAATACGCTACCATTATCTGGAATCCAAGTACTGCACATAGCTCAGACAAGCTCGAAAAAATCCAAGCAAAATTCCTAAGATTCCTGGTATACAAAGAAACAGGCGTTTATCCGAGAACTGATATCAAATAAATATTAAATACAAACTTTAACATGATGAGTCTTGGGAACAGACATACTCTTCATGAAATGATTTTTCTTTACAAAGTGTTTACAAATAGAATAGATTGCATCAATCTGCTCTCAAACTTTCAGATACATGTCCCATCAACCAAAACCAGAACAAAAAACTCAAGATTCTTTTATTACCAAAAACCGCGGACAAATGTTATGCAAAAGTCACCAACTTGGAGAATGAGCGCAACCTATAATGACATAAGTAAAAGAGTTGAGGAAATTGATTTTCATAACATGAATCTTAAACAAATTCATAACATTGTAAATAAATAAATTTTAAAAAAATCTATATGTTGATTGTACTCCTAATGGTGACAATAATCTAAAATATGGAACATTGTAATTAGGTTCTTCTGTTATGTTCTAAATAAATAAAATAAATAAATAAAATAAAATAAATAAAATAAAATAAAATAAAATAAAATAAAATAAAATAAAATAAAATAAAATAAATAAATAATCATTTGTAGTATCCAAAAAAGAGAGAAATTATTTCAGCGAAGCTGTTTTCAGTTTCCCCTGATGTGTATACTGTACAGCTGTACAGGAGTCTCAGGTGGGTTGCATAGTGTTGCAAGACGTCCATGACCTAAGCACCCATAACACAAAGAATAACTACCATATCCACGAAAGCACAGTGTTAAAAATATATTGCGTTGCCGATAGGTTCAGTCGTAAAGCAATTGTCATGAACAGAGAGACTTTGGATCAATGAAGAAATCAATTTCCCTGTGTTCTTCACAACCAAACTACACTGTAAAAAATATCATAAAATATTTATTTTACACTTTGTTGTTGTTGTTGTTGTTGAGAGTTTTACTGTCCTAATGTTAAGTTGTGTGTACAAGAATTACGGACCGTTTATTATTACTGTCTGAAACTTAACGTTAAACGTTTGTTGACCATAAATGTCAACATAAATAAGTGTTTGACCTTAAATAAATGTTCGTTCACCCTTTCGAACATATTTTGTTCACAACGAATCCTGACAAATTACAATTTCTTCATGTCTGTATCGAACCGCTTTCAATAGATAGCGATAACATTGAAGAGTTTACTGGTTTCTTTGAATTAAGACCTAGATTACCTGGGTTCAGTCCTCACTCACGTCAACTTTATTTACGTTTTCCTAGGTCACCAAATACTCTGACATTATGTAAAAGGGTGTTCAAAAAGTTACCGGAAAGACTAAAACTTGATTAATTCAAAGGTGCTGTGAATATATTAAAGAAGTACACTTTATTTTTTACGGTGTATATAATTATTTGAACTATATAATATAACTCATTGGAAATCAATTATTTCAGACGTAGCTGTCCAGGATTTCCCTAATATCTTTTTTCTCATTCGGGCAGCATGAAGGAATATTTTTTTAACATATTTATTTAGCCTTTATTTATTGATTATACTGGCTGAGAGGGATAGCTTTCGTCTGAGGTGTTAAGAAGGATAGCGCCGGACGAGCACAACGTTTTGAGAAAGGAAAGAGAAGGTCGAAGGCGAGAGTATATTATAGAATTGACCGAACACCCCACATAAATTTTACATGAAAATTTGTTATGGGTGCAATAATATCAGAGTTAAATCGTATTGTTATTATTTCTAGTATATATGGCATTAGTTAAGCTATGGAAGCCACATAGATGTCAGTATATATGAACACACAAATTGCTTAATCCTAAAACTGTAAGAATAGTTAACAGTTTCGCATAGGTAATTCAAATTCATAATCAGAAGACCATTTGTTAGGCGATAAAACAACTATGAATGTCAGTGCGTGGATTTTGAAATTGTCAACGGTGCTAGCAGATCGCTCCATGATGAATGTAATCACTTGCTCTAAATTTTATATGCTGAGTGTAGTACTAGCAAGTTCAGAAATTCGATAATATTCCATAATTGTCTTCTTTTAATGGCTATTTCAGGAATGTTCTGTCTCACAGTTTCATGTATCCTGAAGAGCATACTGTATAGCTGTACTTCATTGTCAAGTGTGTTGTATGCATGTCAAGGAGCTTTTAAAAAAACACATTTGTTTGTTCGAAAGGTGAAGTTAGTAGCACCAGAAAGCAAATCCAAATGTTAATTCGATGTTGAATACAAAAAAAAAAAAAAAAAAAAAATCACGTTTTAAAAGGTTTCATTTGACTTTAAAAATTGTTTGAAAAGTAAGTTTCAACAATTGTAAGGGAAAGAACTACCTTTGTTCTGTTTATACTATCTATTAATCAATATGATTAGAAAGTAATAAAAACTTTTTAAAGACATAATTATTTTTCTTAAATAATTCGCACTAAAAAGTAAAACATAATTTTGTTCATGCATGACTAAAAAGAAAAGCATGGGGCGCGCCCTCATATACAATTATTTTTTTTTAATTCGCGTGCCCCGTGCTTTTCTTTTTACACATGCATAAACAAAATTATTTTTTTTTCACTTTTTATTACGAATTGTTTTAGAAAAGTATTTCTTTTTGAAGATTTCTTTTATTTTTATCGCGTTATTTTGGTATTCGAATGCTTTCTCTCAAGCTGAGGGTTTGTCACCCAAATCCTAAAATGTTCTGCAACCAGTCAAACACAACATCGTTGTGGGCTAGTATCTATTTTACGATAAAGAACTTCATATTAAAAAATATTAAAATATGCTTTTAAAATATATATATAAATAGAAATATATGAAAGTAACAATGGAATATTGTATTATCATCCGACTTACGTCGCTGTGCAAAATTTCATCATTATATGACGTCGGGAAGTGAGTTAAATTAACGTTGCAAGATTTGAGGACACGATGAACCATTGTGAACTAAATATCAATATGTGAAAAGGGGATAAGTTCAGGTTTGAAACGATCAAACTACCAAGGGGGATTTTATAATTCCCTTGCATGTAGTTAGTTTTCACGTTAGAAGAAAGAGCCCGAAATGCATATGAACTTAATTATTAGGAACAAATTTGGTGCTGCTCCTTGTCTATTTGAACGACTATTAAACGAAATATTTCCACCGTTTATTTTTTTAAAGTCTAGTTTTTCACATCAAAGCAACATTTCTCTTCAAGGTTGCTTTTAACATTAATATTCACCAAAAATTAAGTATTTAATATTTGAAACAATACTCTACATTGTTGAAATAATTCCCTTACAATTGTTGAAAGCTACTTTTCACAATTCTTCAAATTCGAATGAAACTGTTCAACACGCATATATTTCAGAAGTGGTGTCAGTCTCAAATTCTCTGTCGCACCTCCTAATTAAAAAAAAATATGTTTACAGTTTAAAACGGATATAAATCTTTCAAACTCTACTTGCATCTCCTAAATAAAATCCTAGGAGATTACCTGTTCGCTATTGCTCCTGCTCGTATAAAGGTATTAAAAATCATATATGAATTAATATCGCATTATCATAGCCCCTACTGCTATGTAACCGTCGACCGTCGCCGTGTATAACCTCTTTTCCTTATACGAAAAAAAATATATAATAGAGAACAGTACCGGTAATACACAATTTGTGTACGGTGTAAAAAAACCGAGCTTTGGTAATCACAGTCAACGTTGTTTTCTGAGTGCATATTGTCATCGGCCTCATAATCTCGACTCAACATTTCATCAAAGTTACAATACAAAATGTAGAGGTATTGTTAACCGTGAAAGCATCCACATCAATTGTTGGTCATTACATACTGGAAATCTAACTGCATAAAGTATATAATGAAATCAGATAAACTTCCATGCAAAATAAAACTCAGCAAATAACTAGGAACAATTTTATAATTGCAAGCAGCACCCCTCGTATTTGATGCCTTTCTTTAAATGATTTTAGCGTTTAATTTACATAATTCAAATACACCGGTAATTTTGGATTTAAGTCCTTCTTTAAATTTTATATTCAAATTTAGAACACAACGATGCGTGTTAATTCCTTAAATATTTATTAGGAATGAAACACTAAAAGAAGTCTTCATTGCAGCAATACTTTCCACGTGTGAAACAAATGAGAGACGAAAAGCGAGTGTGGTGAACGTTTGTGCTACCATCTACCATGAGGTTTCACTAAACAACTCGATTGGGACAAGGCCTTTTTGTGGAAAATCCCCTTGACTGCTATACAACCCACCTGACTCTGAAGTGCAACTGGACGATATACGTTTCAGGGTACATGAAACATGAACAAGGGAGCAAGTAAGTTAAGAAAAGATAAATGAATTTTGTGGGCTGTAACAGCAATTATTTGTGAAGAGCGATTAGATGTGATAATCGCCTCTCTAGTTTAGTGGTCAGCTTTGCTGACTACGGATTGAGGGGTCCTGGGTTCGATTCCCAGTGCTGCCAAGGATTTTTCCAAGGCGTGTGGGTCTGTAACGGTGCATCGTGATGCAATTGAGGAGATGCTACGAAGAAAAGATAGTGGCGATCACAGTGAGAGCTTAGGAATCTTCCCAACCCGTCTGGTCAGCGCGGGAGCAATAGACCAATCTCCTCCCTTCAAGGAGAGGTCTCATTCAGTAGTGGATCGAATATGGTTGTGATTTTGTGTATTATAATATATAGAAATGAATGAATTCGCTCGGAAACGAAAGTTGCAAAGAAGATGAAGTGGAGATGAACCGGTCACATAAGAAACCGTACAGATGGAAGGTGGACAACAAATGTTCTATATGTATTACATTCCTATGGAAAAAACGACCTAGAAGACGTCCAAATGCAGGATAGGAAGATAGAACCAAGCTTTTTTCAGGAACCACATGGTTGAGGATAGCAGCTGACTGAGAAATGTGGAAAGAAAAGGGAAAGGCGTTCATCTAACAGTGGTAGAAAATGGCTTAATATGATGGTGAAAAGGCCCCGTCCGTCCGAGACATGACCAGGGTTTCCGCCAGGATTTTCAGTTGGGGGTATAAAGTAAAAATTGGGAGGGTGTAAGTAAAGTTTTGTACGGTTTCTATAGATTTTTCACAGCAAAAATTTTAAAGTTCCGGGGTGTTGTCGAGACTTTGGAGGGGTAAACATCCCCACAGTGGAAGTCTGGCAGAATCACTGGACACAACCCTACGATCTCGATGAATGATACTGGTTTGAACTCTTGAACTCCTGAGACTTTCCCAACGACACCTGAACCACTATCTTAACACTAATATTTCCGAAGATATCTCTAACACCTCTGCTGCAATTAGTATAATCTATATGGATTTGAACTCGTCTCACTTAGACCTTCCCAACGAGACCTCAACCATCTTCCTATCCTTAGTAGTTCCTGAGATGAAAATGATTGACAGACAGAAAGAGAAGTTATATAAAGCTACAAAGAATTTGTTGCTGAAGCCTATAAGCGATCTGTAAATGGGACATCAACTCTAATTTGTCCCAGTGTCTATAGAGCTAACTATAATCTTATATTATTGTCCACAGATGACAGCGCCATAGTTGAATATGAAAAATATTTTTTTTATTGACTTTAAATGCTTTTTGTACATTACTCTTATTGAGTCTTGAAGAAAACTATTGTGCAAATAATATTGATAACATTTTCCAATAAAAGTATGTCATATTGTTGCGTATTTAAATTTATTTCAACTGATACTCAGCATAATTAAACATAAAAGCAACCTAAAATAATGACCACAGAACTTTAGTACAAAGAAGATATATTTACTGTAATTACTCTTTTATAAACAGAAGTTTTAATGAACAATTACCAACTTTTTATTTGGGGAACACCATTAACAAAACAAATGAATTTTTACTCCTTTTATTCAGGGCACAATAACGTACGAATTGGCAAAACTGCGTCCTTTTGTTTCGGCACGCGTACACATAAAGGAAATGCTATTTCACAGCAGCAACAATACAAATTGACGGACGTATTTTGTAGGAAGCCGTGAATCTGGGTTTTTAACCTCACGTATCAGACTACATACGAATATTCGGGAATAGCAAGGAGAAGCGTTTTCAAACGTATCCTTTTGTGGTCTGGGCTCTTCGGTACATCCGAACATGAGTAACTCTATTTAGTGACTCAAATATGCTACGGAATCTAATCAACACTCTGTAAAATAATGTTTAAGGTCTTAAATATTTCTCTGTCGTTTCTTTTTCAAACTTAATACTGAGAACAGTTATTTTAATTATTTTTATAAGTAATATGATAAAGTCTCGGAAGTTTCGAAGTAACCCTTGTGAATCTCACGATAGTCCATTGAAAACCACTGAACTAAACCATATAATCGCGTACACTATGCAAAAGTAGCCTGAAGTTCATACTGAGTGTAACCAGTATGTAGGCTAACTACTGGTAGTTAAAATGCACAGTGCTTACCAGTGCTATAAAATATATTTCCTGGTTAAACAGCCGCCAGAGGATAGGAAACTTGAACTCAAGCAGGAATATTCAATGAACTACATTTGTTGGTTCTATATCACCTACACATAAAGAGAGGAGGTTGACATTAAAAAGACGGATAAGTCCATAAGTTTAAGTTTCTGAAACTATGGCAATGTAATGCTCTTTATGACAATTGTACTTTATGGTAGAACTAGTCTATTCAAAACATAGAGTTATAAAACCTCCACTAGAGGCAGGGTTGGCGCCACCGTCTACGTGTTTTTTTAACTCCCAGCGTTGCGCAAGTTGAACATTCAATTGTTTCTCCGTTTGTTTGGCAAGAACGAAACAGCAAACCTTCCGCTGACTGGTTTTGCATGTCATTTGCATGTGCCACGCACGATGTTTTTATGCAGAAAAACAATTGAGAATTCGCATTAAAGTTCACCGTAGGCGTTCAACACGTAAGATACAAACAATTCCTAATTAGGTATAATTTAATATAAAAAATCACTTATATAAAACGTTCTTGATAAATATTATTTTTGTTCTCAAAGATTTTTTTGGTTAAATTTTGAATTTTATTTATGGCCTTTAGGCATCTAAGACTCAGGCTGGGATAGGGGAAGTGAAAAAATTCGGGAAGGTGTCAGCCAGGGCCTATGTTGAAGGTGCCATCCCGGTTTTTATTTGTTAAATAAAACAATATAATTTTTATACTTAAAGCCACATCACTTATTTTCTTAAAAAAAAACAAAACAATAGAGTTACATTAAAAAATATTATACAACATTAGGGATACATCGGATGACATGAATATTAGATACACAAATTGCTAATGCTGTAATTATACACAATCAACTGTTTACTTACATAAATTTACAAAGAAAATTATCAAATTGAAAATAGGGTAAGGGCACCGGTCGTCGGACATACATTATCAGTCAGCAATTTTCACATAAATATCATTGAAACATGACGTACGTCATTTTAAACATGTGTATAAAAATTATCTCTAGTTTTCGGACAGCTTTAACTTGATATTTAAGTTCTACCAGCTATTGAAGGTGACAGTATAGAGATCACAGAAAAACAAGAAGAAGAAGATCTGGCTCCCTGGTTAGCTTAGAAGATACCTGAAAAGTCCTTTGAGAATGAAGAAGAGTGTATTTCAAATTTAGGGTAAAAGTCTTAAAACAATTAAAAACGACATTGTTTTTCCTAGCTTTTCAATATTCTGTTTTAACTTTATATCATAACAATACAGACATCTATTAAGTATATTATTGTGTCCGACTTTAGGTAAATAGAATTCACGAGTTTTCCTATTGCCGTCCAGGGTGATCGATAAGAAGGGTTTCTTATCTAGATTTGTTGTTATGTTAAATTTATGTTTCTATTGTTCTTAATAGTATAATCAAAGTGTCCCTGGTTCGATTCCCAGCGGGGACAGAAATGGTTCGGAACCCTTAAACTGTACACCCAATCCTTATAGGACGTCACCGTTATGCGATGGAAGGTAATGGCAAAACACCATCGGTTCACCTAGCTCTGTGACCTTCAGGCAGATGGCAGACCTGCCATCGGGCAGAATACCCATCATCATCATCATCATTGCTCTTGATAATTTAACAAGTCTTTTCAACAACACACTACTTACTGAACCGCCGTAGCTCACTGGTAGAGCGCAGGTGTATTATTCGGGAGGTCGTGAGTTAGATTCCAGCGGCCGACCATCCTGACTGAGGGTTTTAAAGATTTTTTGCTCGGGAACACCAGACAAATGCAGGGATGGCACCTTCAACATAGGCCCTGGCGGACATCTTCCCGAATCGTTTCCCCTACGCTATCCCGGTCTGAGTCTTAGGTGCCTAATGGCCGTAAATAAAATTCAACACCACATTATGAGTTTAGAAGTATTTAAATTTTAAATAGACAGATAATTATCTTTTTTTTCCTACACGAATATAACTACTTTATTTCCAATAGGCCTAAATGAAAACGATTCAGTATTTCTGAATGTAAGAATACTTATTTTTATGGATATTTCTCTTTTGCATTAAAGGACAGTTTCATAACTATGGATCTAACACGATAAAATACCTTCGCATCAAATAATTTTAATCAAAGATGTGTTTTTCTTTTATATTTCTAGCAGACATAAACTGCACGAAAGCGCGTTTTACATAATCCAATATTTTTCACGGAATAATATTAAATGTTCATTTATTTGTGAAACGATACATTACTTCCTTTCTTATGTCTCTCAGTACAACTGTAAGCTGCACAGGAGATCGGCATTTTCTTCTCAAATTCAAACGAAACAACTGTAACAGAGAATGCCAAAGAGCGAAGCATAGCAGCCATATGATAGCAGATCACAATACGTTTTGTGCCAAACAAACATACTCTTGCTCAGGTTTCCACTTGCGCCGCGTTAGCAACGCCAACCCTGACCCTAGTGGAAGTTTTATAACTATATGATTCAAAAAGAGTTGATACGTTTCAAGGTATCCTGTAGTCGAAAATGCAGGGAAGGTTTAAGAATTCGTTATAGTGGCTTTCAGAGGTAATTTTTGTCTCAATTCAGAGTCATGATGTACACTCATATTCAAAGAAATGGCCGAGAGGTGGATTCTTCAAAACATACTGCACAATATTGAACTAAATTCGATAAAGGTAAAGTTGCATGTGCTGATAATTACTTCGTATATGAATTCAGTGCCCCTAGCTAGAAAGACAACACCATTTCCTATTTTATATAAACCTGCGTGCACAGTATGTTGACAACCATAACGTTTAGTGAAAGGGATTGGGAAGGAGACGGGGGGCATTTCAGTTACAGATCTGGCATTCTTCTGATAAAACTTGAAGGAAATTTCTGGAGAAATCTCGGTCAGAATGACTATTCAGAGCACAGTTTATGTATAACTAAATCTTTCCGGATTCACCATCCCCAATCTGGTTCAGTCCGTCCAGATATTTCATTGCCTAACAATAAATATAACTTACCAAATTCTAGGCAGCGACGTTAACCATTGCACCACGCCGGAAGTAGTGAAGAGCGATGACCCTACACTGCAAACACTGTACTTTTGAATAGGGATACAAAATGCAGATTCTACCCACAATTTTTGAGAATCAGTGACGGGCACAGGGATTTATATTTTACCATTGTTTTTTTTATTAATAATCTGTTCCCCCCAAGAACTGAGAGGCAAAGAACAGCCCCTCTAAACCCAACCCTGGGTTCCCCACTGCCTCTAAAAAAATGTGGGTTCAAAATCAGCATTTTGCACCCACTACTCAAAGGTACAGTTTTTGCAGTGTAGTCTAGGACGTTAAGGAAAAATAGTGTGGTTCTAAACACTCTCGTCTATGAATTAATGTGCCATGACGGTATTTGCTTTTGTTGCTATAGCGACCGCATGGACTCTTCCCATACAGACGGATTATTAACAGGAAAACACTTACCTTGAGATACTTTTTTAGGTATGTTGAATATTTTGATGACGAACTAAATGAGAGTTATCGAAAGCACTATAAACGGAGAGTACAGGGATTCTGCCGGATCCCCCAAATTCTTGAACCCTTTAAAATATTTCACGATAACAATCGACTGAAACTTTTAATTTTGCTAAGATTGTTGATTCTCTTCTGATTCTGTACTCAGTTTAAAAGAAGTTTCTATAAAAAGGTGTTTTACAAGTTTTCTTTTGATGTGCTTGTGTTGTTAACAAGGTGCGAAATCGCCAAGAAACGCTAAAGGGAGAGCGACAGGGGGTTGAAAAAATAGGGAATCTAAAAATGTATCACCATGTAGGGGCTTTTAAGAGTTCTTTTCAAGAAATTTCGGAACCATATAGTTATTTCAGAGCTATCGGCGTGGAAACCTAGCACTTTATCGTCACAAATGACATATCTAGAAATACAAGCCATGTCGGTTTAACGAATCACAATCGAACTTGTACCCAATAGATATAATGATTTTAGTAAAGCTTATGGTGATACGTTAAGAGGATTTCTATATTTACCTAAAAAAAACATTTATTTCTTAACAATAAATAACATTCATACGTAGGGAAGCTTTTGTATACACACACTTCCTCAATCATAAAATTCGTTGAAATAATAATATTGGCTACAATTTCGATTTGGAATTGCTAAACCGATACGTCTTGCGTCACTATTAGCGACATACGACGTCTTTTCTGCCGATGTCACTAAATTAGACGCTTCCAGCTCCAAAATTGGAAATTTACACATGGTTATTATTTTCATTTTGAGGTCGTCAACATTTCATATCATCTTAACCCCCCTCCCTCCCTCCGAGGAGATTGTAGTGGGAGTGAAAATTGATAGCCAGATTGTTGATGGTGACAAAATCCTCCCACTTATGTTAAGGAAATATTTAATTTATAAATTTAAAAAATCTATATATATTTAAATGGGACTACAACTTCAGTTTTCCGTATCTATAGAGCTTTCTATAATCTTGTGTTATTATTCATAGATGACAGGGTTGTAGCTAAATACGAAAAATAGGTTTTTTATTGAAATTTGAATGCATTTTGTACATTATTTATATTGAGTCCTTAAACAAATTATTGTGCAAATTATACTGAAATCACTTTACAATAATATTATGTCATGGTATTGCAGATTTCAATTTATTTCAAAAGCACGCTCTACATAATTGAACAAAAGTAGTATAAAATATCTTCCAGAGATCCTTAGGGTAATGAAAATGTATTCATGGATCCTTAAATATATTTATAAACAGTAGTTTTTAATATATAGTCCGACTCTTCTACGAGTATTAATTGAACTAACCTTGTGACGTTGCTTTTAGACTCTCGATTGGTGTCTATATGATTGAGAAAAGACACCCTTGATAGAACCAATAATTTTCAATCTTCTTTATTCTCGACACACTAACGTACGACTAATTGGCAAAACTGCGTCTTTTGTTTCGGGATGCGTACTCACAAAAGAAATGCCATTTCACGGCAGCTCGAACTTCACATGTCAGGCTACATATGAGTATCTACAAATAGCAAGGGGTAGCTTTTAGGGTCATACAAACATAATAAATTAGAAACTCGAGAGATTTATCACAGGTTAACAGAACTTTACACCCTGTACTGACAATCCTGGCAGTTCATTGTCCGCCAACACTATTAACACATCAAGCAATGCACGTTTAACATTGAAGTTATTCCTGCAATAAATATTATTTTTACTCTCTTCTGATTTTGCACGTACACTAAAGGAATTTCAACCCATGAGTGCTTTAATTTATCTAATTTTACTGTCACATGCTTGCGTTGTTTAACGAAATAAACATTTGACTCGTGATTTAAACTCTGAAGTTGACTTTGACTTTATTATTGCCCAAGTTTCCATAGATTTTTCACCATAATCTTATATAATTATCCACAGATGGCAGCTTCCTTTTTGAACATGAAATATATAGCTTTCATAGAACTTGAATACATTTTGAACACCAATCGCACTAAATTCAGAAGAGATCTATTATGCTTCTTCTACTGAAATCACCTTGTAATACAATTATGTCGTGCTGTTGCAGATTTAAATATATTTTTAACGATACTCAACATAAATAAAGATGAAAACCACCTAAAATACTGAGCAAAAGACTTTAATACTAAATAAATGTCGACTGCTACATACTATTTGGGGAAAGTCAACCTTATTAGAAGCAGTGTTGTCAGGTGAAAGGAAATGACCAGGAAAACAGGAAAATCTGGGCCAAAAAAAAAGGTGAAAGGGATTTATTTTTAAATCGGGAAATTTTGTTGCATCTTTTTGGCACATTTAAAAAAGTGCATTAATTTTTAAAGAAAAACTTAGAATCCGGGAATTATTTGACAAAAAAAAAAAACGGAACATGTTTCACTATTCTGAGGGAGATATTGCGACGGGAACCTGACAACACTGATTAGAAGAAAAGATGTCAATGATGTTCAACTATGTTTGTTCGCGGCATACTAACTACCCTTTGTAGTAAATCCTCGCGGCACAGAACGAATTCCCAACACTGACTTGAGTCGTTTGTTTAGGCACGCTTACTTAAAAAAAAAGAAAAAAAATCTTCCCTTATTCTAAAAAATCTGTTATGTGAAAAATACGACTTTTTCAGGAATTAAAGAAAACTATTTGTAGTAAATACAGAGCTTTGCTTGGTTATTTTCTTGTCGTATTTTTATAAAACTTGTAGATGTGCATCCAAACCCTATTAAGTTTCTACATTAATTGTAAAGTACTTAATCAGTCACGTTTTATGTGAACCTAAATGCACATAGAAGGGGCTCCACAGCCCAGTGATTAGAGCGTCGGACTCATGTCAGCGTGGTTCCGGGTTCAATTCCCGGACGGAATCCCACTTTTCGGCGTCCTCCCAGCGTCGTGAGGCAAATTGGGGAGTCACGTGAATAAAGACGTGACGGCCACACTCGGTCTGGTAAGCCACTGATACGCCTGTTCGTGGTTAGGTACGCGCAGAGCTGAGCACACAGCCATTACCCAGGTGGACGTAGTTCCACCAAACACCGACAAATAGCATTGGGGCAGGCTCAGGGCCTATAGGCCTGTTACGCCAGTGTGTTTTTTTTAATGCACATAGCATTCTTTTTAAAAACACATAGCAGTTTTTGTTTTAGAATAAGCGACAAATTTCTGTTTCGCAGCAGCAAGAACATAAATTGACAGACGTAATTTATAGAGAAAAGTGAATGTGGGCTTCGAACCTCACATTTCAGACTACTTACAAGTACCCAGAAATAGCAAGGGAAAAATTTCTGTTAAGATTTTCTAGAATCGCCACTCACAAAAAAACTGTCGAGAGACCTGTCTCAACATGCATTGAAAATATATGTCTTTGAATCCACCACGAATAAAACATTCGCGTAAAATACAAGCTCAAGTATGTTATTATAAGGCAATACATTTTCTGTAAAGTAATTATGTTTTAGCTCTTAACTTTTTTTCTTGGTCTTTTTTCAAAAATTAATATTGAGTGAAAATATATTAATTACTTTTTTTATCAGCAATGTGACAAAGTTTGTAGTTCTCCTAGCAAATTTTGCTGCACCGCCTTGCGAGCCACTGAACTAAACTATTACCACACATGCAGTAAGGAAAAGTAGTCTAAAAATAATGAGTTCAAACAACATACGAAAACCACCAGAAGATGATACTGTAAAATATTGTAATGTTGACAGAATTTACTTCTCTAAAATCGTGTTGAAAATAGGAAAGTTCTAACGACATTTCTACAATATATAAGATTCCTTACATAAAACAAACACCGATAAAATTAAAATACACCCAGGGTTTATGCCAGATCGCCCATTATGAGGTGTTGTCTCTTCTAATTGTCGAACACAGCCCAACAAAAAAATTACAGTTAAAAATTAATAAAAAAATACCTTCAAATTCTACTTACACCCCTACTAACTTTGGCTTTACACTCCCAAAATGAAAACCCTGGCAGTATCTCTGAATACACCACTATTGATTTCTTGAGTTGTTCATTTTCTGTTCATTACTCCAATATACTTTTAAGTAAAAAAAAAAATAATACTCCGTTTTAAGTACTTCAAAAATAGATACTATTCTACCCGCTTTTTTAATTGGTTGTAAATATACGGTTGTATTCGGACACTTTCTGTACGTCATACTATCTCAAAAGAGCTTTTAACATAACTCTAAAATTACTATTAGTATTGCCATAACTAGGGTCTGGATTTTTATGATTTTTATAAATATCGTTATCAGGCTTGCCAATTTTAAGATTTTGTTTTGTACCATATCGACAAATATTTGCATTTAAATGCATGGACGGATTTATTGGGCAACATGAAGGGGGGGCATTGCCCCTAGTCATTTTAGGATTTAGGAGAGAGACCCTGGGGGGGGCAATTACTTTAAGGGTGGAAGCTATTTCGGGGGTACTCATAGTCATTCTGAAATGACTAGGGGCAATGCCCCCAATAAATCCGCCCATGTTTAAATGAAATAAGTAGCAAAGAAATTTCAACTACAAACATATTTTCATTGATATGTTAACGATTTACTGACCATAAAGCAAAGACAAAAGTTTTTAAAAATAAATAAATGTTCAAATTTTATATTTTCTCAATATTTAGTTAAAAGATTGCCATACGAACACAAAAAACTTGGAGTAACATTCACAAATAACATCCTCTTTATACTAGACATGAACTGCACGCTATTTTCACCAATAAATCGAAACCGTAATCTGTTAGATTCTTAAGCTGTGCTTTAAATAAATAGTTTTAGTTTCTTAACGCAGACAATGTACTACGCCACGTAATTACCAGCTTCGCGGTACATAAACTCTGCAAAACTTCCACACACCCAACGAAAACAAGAATACAGCAAAGAGTGAGAGAAATGTTGAAAACTAATGCACATTCGTGCACGTTTTCTCTATTAATGGTAGTAATTTGATGTAAATTATTACCATCAACCTATTTTTTTCTGAAATGTTCAATTTGGCTTCTTTAGTTTTTTAAACTCATTTTAGACGTTTTAGGACGAATAGAATTCGCACATTTGATTAAGAAATGATTGTACTATCATCATCTTCATTTTCTTTTTCACATTTTGAGAATTTAAGAAAAACTGAAGACATTATTGTGATTTTAAAGCAAGATAGGTGATTTATGCAACTCTTTGATACGAAACTAAAGCAATCAGTATTGCAAATAAGAGATGCTTGACTGCCATACTTATTACATCATAATTTATTTGCAATCAAAATTCTCCACTAAAAGTGACTTGTCTGAAATACGTACAACACTTCAGAGTACAAAGTAACATCTTACCTGCTGCATGTAATAATGTCTTTCTTTGCTCGTTCACTTTAAAGTCTAAAAAAGTGCTGACTTTTCTTCTTGTTGTTATTGCTGTTGTCTGCATGTACAGGGTGTCCATAAAATGCTACAAACTTTAAGAGTTGATTATTTGCATTAAACCAAGAAAAGGTTTCTTTGACAAAATGTCGTCATGCTTCGTTCTGGGGCTACAGGCGCCCAAAGTCACGGCAGTATCGTCAGAAATGACGTAATATCTCGACACATAACGACGTAAGCTGGGACGGCTTAGGAAACCACAATCGAAGTAGTGCCCGATACATCCATTTAAGCAATACTTATGATTGATGGAGTGCCACGTAGCCAGGTTTAGCTACGTAAGAATTTTATCATCAAAGAATTAAATGATTTAATAGCGCAAACATACCAATCCCTTGTAAGCTGGTTGTGATTTGCCAAGCTGATACTGTTTGCGTCAGTATGTGTCGATCTATGACGTCATTTGTGACGATGCTGCCGTAGCTTTGAGGACTTGTAGCTCTGAAACTACGCATGCCTTGAACGTTCTTCAAAGAAACTTTTTTTTATTGTTTTGATGTAAATATTCCCCTTCCGAAGTTTGTGCTCTTATTTCATGAATACCCTGTATATTCGAATAGGGAATTGGGGGGGGGGATTGCAGGGAAATTTAGTGCTGAATACATTTAGTACTAATCTCTCAGTTGTTGTCCAAGGAACATGATTTATGACTTCTCCATGAATTTAAATGTTTGTCTCTCTACGACTCAAGTAACACTATTCAAGTATCATTCAAACGCAAGTAATGCATTCATCATGTTGAATCAATTCTGGAAATCATCCAACACTTTCCTTTTTTTAAAAAAAAAAAAAAAGAATTAGAGTAGCGAATCAACTTATTTCAGCTAGAAACAAAATCCAGGCCATTCCCCAGATATCATCTGACACAATGCGGGTAGTCATTTGGTTTACGTAATGATCAACTGCGCTCATCGTGGCACGATATTGCGTTCACACGTTATACGTGAGTTTTTTCTTGTTTTTTTATTTATTTACCTGTTGTGAAAGAAATGTAAGGGATTATACCAGCAAAGTTGCGTCCGTTACAATAACCCACTCCGATTAAAAAAATTAATCCAGAAAACAGTCCTCTGACTCGATACTACATCTTTGTAGCTTATAAGAACAAACATCAATGAAGTTATTTATGTACTCATTCTCTCGTGGTCTAGTGGTAAAGGATGCTGACTAAGAGTTGAAATGGTTGGGTGGCAAGTATCCAAATAATTCTTACGGTCTCTCTACACAACAAACAATAATCACTGAGTCAAAATTAAAAATGATTGGTCACAGAAACCACAGAAATCCAAAATAAGTAGGAATGAAATACCGTTGGGATTCAAATTACTGCTTATTTCTTCATAATTGTATTTTGTACGTAACTTAATTGTAGTTAATACATATTTTAGGGAGATTCTGTCTTCTTTGCACATGATGATCAATTAATAAATTATATTATATTTTCTATTGTATGCTTGTTTAAAAAATGATAAAGAAAACTGCGTTTACATTTAAAGAGTACAGGAAATCAAAGAAGAATGTCCATGAAAGGTGATTTCTCATAAAATGCGTTTCAAAATATAATTGCCATGTATTTAATATTTTAAAAACTGCTATAACTTGTAGATTACTTACGCTTTTGGATTGAAAGTTTCCGAGCTGTTAGATGTCGTTGTGTAAAACTTGTTAGTGAAAATTCATTTTTAAAATAAAAAACAAAAACAAATAGACATTCTCTCTCTTCTCTTTATTTAATGTTATTTACGAGTGAGAGTTGTAGTTGCCAATGAAATATCTTGTCAATTAGAAGAAAACATCTGAGATACCCTTACAAATATAATTGTACACTTTTTACTACCTTCGTTTGATGGAAAACGAATTTTTATGACATAATTTTACTTGAATCCAAGTTGATATTTTGTGATGACGAACAAATAGATTTGTAGATAATTCACTTGAATAGATTCTTTGTATCACAAATAATTAATATACTTTTGAAGCCCTTCGTGCAGAAAACGGTCAAGTTCAATTTTACGGCAAAATGTTGTTTCACTTACACAGGATAAATTAAAATATGTCCTCCTATTGGTGAGAAAATCAGTCAACTCAGCTAAATTTCAAACAACATCTCTGTTTGATTTGAGTGCTTCGCTGATTTGCACTAAAAAGCAGCTAACGAGATATGTTTTTTTTTGTTTCTTTCGTAAAATTCTCAATTTGGACTTGAATAGTTTTAGCACCGAGCCTCTTCGTTTGTCCCTCGCCTATACAGAATGTTTAGATGCATAATTTTATAGTTTAATTTTCAAGTTTTATTTGATACGTTGAAACATGAAGAGTACATGGAAATCAGTTTTTTTTTTAATTTAAAAAAAGTAAGATTGCATTCTTAAGTAGTACTACACAACGAGAGCTAACCGCTGGGAAAGTTGTAATCCAAAATCACAAACAATCTGCAAGTTATAACGATTTTTAAGATATTAAATAACATGGAAGTATATCGGAGAGTTACATTTTAAAATACATTTTACGATAAATCACCTTACCGAGCCACCGTAGCTCAGTGGTAAAGCGCTGGCGTAGCATTCGGGAGGTCGCGGGTTCGATCTCAGTGGCCGACCATCCTGACTGAGGTTTCTCCTCAGTAATACCAGGCAAGTGCCGAGATGGCACCTTTAACATAGGTCCTGACCGACACCTTCCCGAATCCTTTCCCCTACGCTATCCCGGACTGATCCTTAGATGCCTAAAGGCCATTAATAAAATTCAAATCAACGAGAAACCACCCTTCATGGACTTCTTTCCCAGTTCTCTTCAAATTTATTCTTGGAAAGTACGTTTCACTACGGGACTAAATGCTACAGGTGAGGGCATATAATAACTTCCAATGTTATACATTAAACATTTCGTGGAACAAAGTCTGAATAGAAGATTCAGGACTCGAACCACGGGGTTCTCGATTGTTTATTAGTGTCCCTAACCAATAAACCACAAGATCTATGTTCATTTCTTTATTACTTTATTTGTTAATTTGCCATGAAGGTTTTGAAACTATATTCCACTAAAAACCTTCCATTTTGTTGCTAACCATGCTGCTTCATACTGATTTACAGCAAATAAAATCAACAAATTTGAGACATATAAGTCAATGTTCATTATACACGCAACAAACTTTATGGGCATACGTACATACAATGTGTCACTGCGGGCTTTGTACAGGGTTGGAAACTGTTCTACGAACCTCTTATAAAGTTCATGGATGAATTCAAGATTGAATCCGATGTCTTCCTAACATCAAAACACGCCTATCATATACATGAAGGCATTGCGTAACATCAATTAAAACTCGCTAATACATATGACTATTTCCCAAAACTTTAACTGCAGCGTCTGCATCTACCGAACCTTCAGCTCTCTTTAATTTGCAATTTAAGTAAACTCAAGTACGATTTCAAATTCGACTTCCGTGTTCTTTTACTTAAATACATATACGGTTGTCAAAATGTATAAGTGGAAATGTTTTGACAACACATATTCATTTAAAAAAACTGCAAAAGTATGCTAATAAGTATAAAGAGTGCTGAGGAACGAAACGCAAGAGATTCTGGACAATGGAAAGATTAGAAGTTAGAAGTTCATAGTTCTCATAATCTTATAAAGTATTGACTTGAAACATTATTTCCACCATGTAAAATAACGTAGCTAGGACGTTCTGGTTCTGTCTAGTGTTCCTTTGGGATTGAAACTTAACTTAAGCTTGCAGTTTTTTTCCACCGACTTTTGCATAAAGTTATGTTCGCCTACGCGAGTGGCTTAATGTCATTCCTCTCCAAAGTAAAGAGAAAGCTTTTGACATTTAAACTCTCCTTTGTTTTCTTCCTCTTCAGGATACTTAGGTCTTCTAAGCCATGAAGGTCTCCACGGTTTATTCACGGTCAAAGAAGACCCCATTCATTATGTTAAATTGCTACAGCGAAGCTAGACCAGAATTTCTACAAATTACGGAAGATTAGCAGCAACGTGTATTGGATTTCCGTTCTTGGGACTGCTGGTTTGGATCCGTTTTATTTATTTACAAGGGCTGATAGAAAAGTAAGGTTAACTCAGATATATACAGGGCGTTATAGGACTCATGGTCATAACTTCGGGATAAGATTACTCACCTCTAAACAAGAAAAAAGTTCCGTTTTAGGGAATGTAAAATCATGCATAGTTTCAGACATAGCGTAGGCCAACATTACTCAGCATCGTAACAAATGATGTAATATTGTGTTGGTGTGGTTCAAGTGTACCACAGTCAAATACAAATTCTAAAGTATAGATAAAATCAACATACCTGTGCAGTCTAACATAAGTAGTGGCCATCCGCATCCACATACCTTTATCATCGTTCTGGCAAGGACTGGATACAACAGGAAAAGAAGTCTGTAATGCGAAGTAATTGTCAGCTGAGTGCCGGATCTTACTGCCATTGCAAATTCTTGTTTAGCCAAGAAGTGATCAACATGACGGAATAGGCAGTAAACAGTGGGAGATAGGTCCGGTGAATGTGGCGGGAGAGGAATAAATTCGTACTCCAAATCACTTAGAGTCTGCACAGCCTTTTCTGCGACATGTGGATGTGCATTGTCATGTAACACATCTGTTAACCACTGCTGTTTGCCTGGGGACAAATCGAAAGTAAATTTCATGCAGTTCAATACTGTAACATTCCGCCGTAATAGTCTTCCCATGAAGATCACATAAGACGGATATATAAGCAGTCCCTTTTTCATCAGACTTGACAATGCCGTCTAGAAATATTTCTCGTTTATTCCTCAGATTAAGAGAACTGCACACTTCAAGACGGTTTGTATTGTTGACAGATGTTAACTACTGTGGTACACATGTATCCAACTTCTGCAACTTACTGATGACATTGAGATCAAACAGTAGCAAGGTTATCTCAAGTTTGTTTGAAAAAGCACTTACACTTTGTTACCAGGCAGCTTTTACCGAATTCTTAAGAAGCACTGCCTCACGGTTCAACTTTCCAATGTTGTATCGGCAGAACAACACTTCGCATACTAGCGCCATCTGGTGCTTTTGGTAGCCGTACTTTCTTCAAGTGCAATGTTAATGTTATTATTTCTATTCGCCTTACGTCGTATAGAATATATCAGAATAACCTACAGAAAAAGCACTTGCAGTTATTCACGACGCATCTTCAGATGATTCTTTTCAACAGCGTTACATCTACTGACGAGCCTGCCCTGTAGGCATGAAGTGGGGATGTGACATGGCTTATGTGACTTTGGTGGACCAATTCTTGCTTTTCGGAGAGTATATTTTCCACAGCACGTGCAATCGGGCGCTTGAATTGTATAAACCACATCAATATCTCAAGAAATTATGACGTAAGATTAGGTCGGCGTAGCAAGTCACAATTGAAGATATACGCAAGAATTGCATTAGAACAAAATTTTGTTTCAGGCTACGCAACGTAGAAGGTGGGCGTGAAATGTAAGAATTTGAATTTGAATATTTATTTATGGACTTTAGGTATCTAAGGCTCAGGCCGCAGTAGGGGAGGGGAAAGGACATGGGAAGGTGTCGTCCAGGGACTATGTTGAAGGTACCATCCCGGTCTTTGCCTGGTGTGACTGGGGAAAACCCTGGAAAAACCTACATCAGGATGGGCGTCCACTGGGATCGAATCTAGAACCTCTCGAATGCTACGCCGCTGAGCTACGTCTGCTGGGTTGCAATGTAAGAATTTTATTGTCAAACAATTGATATAACTGCATTTTTTTTAAATCCTGAATTTTGCTCAAATAGAATCTTTGTCTAGAATGTTCGTTGTGATTTGTTAAGCCGACAGATTTTATATCATTATTTAACAAGACAGTACGTCATTATTTCTAAAGATATTACGTAATAATATATTAATAAACATGGATTAAGCTTTGAGTTAATCATTTAACAAGACATCACAATTTTATTTTGAACTAGTGAGCTTTTCATTTGATTGTATTATTTCTGACATAAGCATAGAGTACGACAGGACAATATACAATATTATTGTCTCGATATATGCTTTATTTGTATATAAATGCTTATGGTTTCGTGAGTGATGTGATATACAAGGTGTCCACTGAGAAAGGTTGACCAGATGTCTCGCTTTGGATTAAGGTCAATTAGTGCCCTCAAATTTCCTTGTGGGACGAATATTTATCCGCATGTTTGCAAGTTACAGAAAGACTCTTTTTTAAAACATAAAGCATATTTATCCGAGATCCGTCCTGAATACCACATATTTCTGACTGTTGATTCTAATGAAGGAAGAAAGATTGTGACGCCTCATTACAGAACGTATTTTAATTCAAATTACAAAGTAATATTGATTACAGAGGTATTTGCAAGTTTATAAGAGTAGGTATGCGATCTCAGTATCATCGTGATTTAGACTAATAAGTTGAAGTTCTTAAGTTACTTCGTAAAACGCCTGATCGTCAGATGACCAACACTAAATAAATGTTTGGTGGGTTGCAGGAAAGCACGGCGTTCTCCTGAAAATCATCTAATCATGAAGAACCGTAGTTCTTCGAGTGAAGCTGACAAATGAGTCTGTTAGCGGCACTCCAATGTATACAGCTAGTTTCGGATCTAGCAAACTATAAGCCAAACTTTGATGCTTGAACTTGCATTTGAAAGCGCTTTGCCATAGTAAAACACAGAAAAAAATAGATCGGTAGGACTTCCCAGGGACCACCTACGGCGCGGCGGTGCGAAAAAAATTATCAAAATTTCACGTTTCTGATGATAGCACTAACCCCAGACCATATAGGCAGCCGAAACTTGCGGAATCGTAATCTACGCTTCAATTCCTTTCAAATGGTATATCACACGTCAAAATCGGTGAAGGGGTTCAAAAGTTACGACTTTTTTTTTAGTCGAATCAGAATTTTTACAGAAGGTAATCAATTGCGGGCCCCAACAAGTTGGGGTAAATCGAAGCTTATTTTTTTATAGAAGTTTCCGCTTTCGAGATACGGAGCCTACCATCGTCCAAAATCGACCGTTTTTAAAGTGATACCAGTATAAAAACCCTTCGGGGTAAAAGGAAGAGTGACGCAAGAATTCTACTCACAGAAGAAGTGATATACATTTTGCGAGTGATTTTCTTTGTGTCACTATAGCGCAAGGGAGGATACCAAATCTCTTAATTTTATTACAAAGGAAACATTTCCGCCATGGTGACGTAAAGAAAATCACTCGCAAAACGGATATGACTTCTTTTGTGAGTAGAATTCTTGCGTCACTCTTCCCTTTACCGCGTAAGAGTTTTTATACTGATCGGACTGACATGTGTCTTCTTCATTTAAATTGCCAATCTCAACGGTCGCTGCACTAGAGCGCTGGGTTGCTATCCATGAGGTTGTGGCTTCGTGTCTCACGTGCAGCACTGATGTGTTGTTTGTGTATTCTAAAAGATTGGATTCGTGTAATGGCGATGGGCAGAAGTCAATAGTTATTAAAATGGCCTATACCAAATAAAGTTTATTAGCGATTTTTTAATTTATTTAAAAGCTTTTGGGCATCTTAGACTCAGGCCGGTTTGTTAACGATAAGATGAGATAAAATTAATTATATGGTCCCGTAACAACACTATGGCTTACACCCATCCCACCTTTATTAATGAGTGAGAGTGATTAAATGTATCTGTATCACTTTGAAATATTTAAGAATTCCAATCGTTTTTAGACATTTCTTTCGAGGGATAAGTATTAATGCATGTTCTCTGATAGGTGATGTATTTAAGTTGCTAGTGCAATGTATCGAGACTTTCTCCTCAAAGGCAGATAGACACAAAAGCAAACAAGAGGACCCGTGGTGCCCTGTTGCGGAAAAGGGCGTTTACCCATAACGTGATCAAACCTACCTGGGAGATAAACCTATATTACGCCACAGGAGAGGGCACAAAAAACCGTTATCGGACCTGAATGCAGGGCAGGTACCTACCCATCAGTGTCCTGCTTCAGCCTAGGACCATCGAAGACAAAACACGCACTAGTCTAGAAACACGAGGCATGCATGGAAGAAGCCCGAAAGAAGTTCCAAAAACGCAGGACGTTGGCAAAAAGCAGAACACCAGGAAAAGGTCCTCAAAAGAGGGGGAGACGTAGACGAGAACATCTCGCAGGCAAGCCACACACAAAACACTATTTTTAGTGACCTAACGCAACTAGGCCCCTAAAATGTACAAGACGCAACGCAGCCGCTCACTAGTTAACATTAATCACGAGATTTAGATAAGCACAACTGATTTGACTATTCCCTAATATTTGCAGAAGCATCAAATCAATATATCAAAACTTTACTTCATCTGGAGTTACTTTCTCATACACACTTGAAATAACGCTTCGCGGACTCAAATGACGAATGGTTAGGAACCTTACAGCAATACTACAGTGATGCTAAACTACCTACTTCTTAATAAAACCCTTGACACAAGGATCTCTATGAGCGAACTGGCTTACGGTTTGCGAAAACAGCGGAGGAGTTTTGAACTTTGTTAGTAACCGAAATAAAACATTGCGAATCGTTAAAATCTTACGTTTAACTAAACGGACACACTGTAGAAATTTCGTGCAATATGAACCATACTAATCTCCGAAATGAAAAAACAAATGCTAAGTTAAAAAGAACGTGCATTTGAAAAGTAGCATCGACTATAGCGCAGTGCAAGGTAAAATTTTCAACACATTCGAACCAATGTTAAAGTGCTGTAATTTCGACATCTAAACATATGTGAAAAAGACTTGGGTTTGAGAGAGAGAATTAGAAATTTTAAGACATTAACCATACATACCTGATGGTAAACCGACCCCCGATGCGTACCAAATTACGCGGATATCTTCACTTCACACAATCTTCCACTAGCAAAACCACTGACATGCTGAAGGTGCTCTAAATCACTACCACACACACTGAAAAGATGAGCTTAGCATCACAAATGATTATATTTATATTTTATTATAGAAAACAAGGAGACCACTGCACACCACATATATATTTAAGAAAACCATTTCACATACACGAAATCCACCAAAAGATGATCCAAGGTCACTCTCTGAAGGGGGAACAATACGAAAACTCCAAACCGCCAGCTACAGATGAAGATATCTCAACATACTACTTCTTATGGTCATAAAACTCCTGCTTCAAATGATTTTTAACAAAGAGGCTATTTACCTTTATATATATATATATATATATATATATATACAGATGCTTATCAGAATAATGGAAACACCTGTAGTTGGCAACACGTCAGATGTATGGGATGGCAGTGGTGTCGTGGCGACCGCAGCGCCGGACTGCTGGTGGTGGTGTGTTAGGTCGGTCTCCGTACTACGTCAGGCGTCGTGGAACAGGAGTGTGCAGTGGCTGCAGCAGACGGAGGTAGTGTAAAATGGGAGACCTCTCAGAGTTTCAAAGAGGGCAAATTGTTGGTGCGCGGTTATGTGGAGTGAGTGTGACGGCAGTGGCTAGTGTGTTAGGTGTGTCGCCAGGGACAGTGTCGAAGGTGATGACGGCCTACACAACACACGGGAAAATCACATCGGGGAAGC
>JAGDQP010009131.1:7711-45595 GCA_022664845.1 Lepisma saccharinum
ATATTCGCCATTAATTTTAATTCCAACTTCATCCCAGTTTAAATTTTGGAACACTCTCTCCAGGACCGTAGTAAACAGTTTTGGAGAAATTGAATCTCCTTGCCTTACCCCTTTTCCAACTTTAAATTTTTCACTATCTTGATGCAGCCTAATGACAGAAGTGGCAGTTGAGTAAATGTTTCGCAGTAACTTGATGTATGCACTTTCGATGCCTTGATGTTCAAGTGATTTAAGTACTGCTGTCAAGGAGACCGAATCGAAAGCTTTTTCAAAATCTATGAAAATCAAACATAGTGGAAGTTCATATTCATTAGTCCTTTCCATAACTTCATTCAATGTTTGTATGTGGTCCATTGTGCTAAATCCACGATGAAATCCGGTTTGTTCCCTTCCCTGGATAAAATCTAAATCTTGTTCAATGCTATTCAAAATAATTTTCGTGAACATTTTGTATAGAACTGACAGTAAACTAATCTGTCTGTAGGTCTCGATGCGTTCTTTCTCCCCTTTCTTGTACAACAAAATGATTATAGCATTATCTCAACTTGAAGGTATTTCTCTCTTCCTTAGGCACATTGAGAATAATTTGGAAAGTTCCTCTTTCATCTTTTCACCTCCCCATTTAAGCATCTCTACGGTGAGTCAATATTCTCCTGGTGATTTTCCGTTATTCATTCTTCGAAGTACTTTATCCACTTCTTCTTTCATTACGTCTGAGACTTCTTCTGAATATCCATTTCCTAGTTCTTCCTCGGAGTAGTACAATTTTCTGTAGAAATTTTCAAATATTTTTATAATTTCTTCTTTATTTCGTGTTACGGTCCCGTCTGGTCTGTTAACTGCAATTATTTGCTTTTTTCGTATCATGAGCTACTGTTTGGTTTTCTTCAGGTTCTTGTTTCCCTCGATTGTTTTTCTAACAAGATGCTCGTTGTATCTTCGTACATCCTCTCTTATTTTCTTCCTTACTGTTTTATTTAGCTCTGTATGCTCAATCCTCTTTATGTGATTTTCTTCTTCTTTCATTTCCCTCCTTTTCTTCATCAAGAGTTTAGTTTCTTCTGAGCTTTTGCTCTCCTTTTTCTTTTTGATGCTTGTTATTTCCTTGGCTGTCTCTCATATTATATTCAGTATTGTATATCTGCTATGTATGTCTTCTTTATCTTCTAACTCTTCCAAGGCGCTGATTCTATTGCTTAGTTCTATCTCGAATGTTTATCTGTGTTTCCCTAGATTTTCCAGATCTAAAAGTGGCGGTTTTCCTCTGATAAGCTTCTTTCTCTCGAGTCTAGCATTTAGTTTCAGCTTACATTTTACCATCCTATGATCACTCGAGATTTTGAAACTGTTCAGAACAGACACGTCTTTCAGAATTTCCCTGTTATTCGTTAAAACGTAGTATATTTCTTTTCTAGTCCCATTTTGGGCTCTCCATGTTCACTTCCTCTGGGTCGGTTTCTTGAAAAATGTACTTGAAAAGAACAATCTGTTGGCTTCTGAGAATTCCACTAACTTCTCTTCTCTCTTGTTTCTTTCGCCAAATCCAAAGTTTCCCACTTTCATGTCACTGCTCTGCTTAGTTACTACTTTCCCGTTGAAGTCTCCCATTACAATTTTGTAATGCGATTCGCTACTATCCAAAATCTTCCTTAATCTCCTCATATGGGTCTTCTACTTCCTCCTCCGGATGTGACGTTGTTTTAGCATATACTTGCATAGCTTCTATACTGTATCTGTTGTTTTTCTTTATTATTACTCGTGCGATTCTAACTGAAATTCCTTCAATTTCTGTGATCCGTGTCTTCAGGTCTTTATTAATTATAAAACCAGCGCCGGTCGGTTTTCTATTTTCTGTTCCTTTGAAGTAGAACGTGTGCCTTGACGGTAGTTCCAACTGTTCTTCGTTCTTCCTCCACATTTCTGATAGTCCTATGATATCCCACTTAATCATCTTAAGTTCATTCTGCAATTATTCTAATTTGTCCTCTCCTGTGAGTGACTGACAGATCAGAGACGCCACGTATAGGTCCGTTCGAGTTGCAGTGTCGGTGTCTTAGTAGTCTACAGTCCAAACCTGGGCATTTTAACCCTCTGACTTCCTGCAGGACTGAACGCTGCCGTTTCCAGCTGCATTCCGTCCTCCGGGAAATGAGGGTCTCCGGGGCTGTTCCCTTACTTGTACCATCATGTGTAAAGAAAGGAGGGGTGCAAACATTTGACTCACCACGCTGTTTGCTAATGCGTGTTGGTGAGCAGCCCATCCATGTTCGTTCGCCAAGCAGTTGCTTGGGTACTGACACCCCAAGACGTGAGTGTAAGGATTGGACATTAGGTGTATACCCTGCCAATATGAGAAGAAATTGAAAAGTGGAAAAGTATTTGTGTTGATTTTGTGTTATTTTGACAACACTGCCTGTTGATATGAACATGACAAATAGGGCATAATTGCCTCAGAGCTCTTGCTTTTCTTTTCAGTTATTATTAATGGATTTTAGATATTTGACTTAGACCGTGATAGTGAGGGGAGGATGTGGGACAGCTGTCGACCAGGACCTAGTTTGAAGGTATCATCCCGACATTAGCCTGTGGTGAGGAAAAATCCAGCCGCAGTTAGGATGGCTGGATTTTATCTTAAACCCAGGACCTTTTGAATGCGAGGCCAGCACTCTACCAACTGAGCTACAGCCATCAGGTGCTACATCTTTATCTAGAATGCATCAAAATTAGAACCCTATTGTGAATAGAATACGACTACGGCGTAAATTTCACCTAGTAAAATCATTATTTCATCACCTTAACTCTGGATCTATTGAAGAAAGTTTTACTGAACCGCGATCTAAAAAGGGTTGAGAAACACGGAGAAATATATATGGCAGAAATTATAAATTTCCTTGTCCTAGAATTGAACAGGAGTTGAAATAATTGAAGAGTGGAAATGCGAAAGGGGAGGTCGCGGCAACAGTTGCGGGAGTTGCTTCCAATATCATCTTTGAGGATTATTTTTAACTACTTCTAGAGTGTCTGACACTTTGTCCTTTACATGGAGCATAGGCGATGGCACGTAGAACATTTTCCAGGCAAAATCTCGATATATATAAATATAGACCCTATATATATGTCCTCAATTTTACTTTTGTTGTTACGGATATTTTTTTAGAAGAGTGATATCCTCACCTGCGAAACAACTGAAAGCCCCAACACTCAGCAAAACTAAAATTGTTTTAGAGTTTCTTTGAGATCCATTATCGTCAGCGTCCTAAGTGAGACCTGCTTGTATCCACGGTATTCTGCTACATTCACAGTGTGTGTTAATGAGAAACGTGCCTTGGAACAATACTTTTCGATCTATTTGTTTCTCTTTGTGTATTAAGTTCCTTCTGCGAGGGGGAGTTCTATTTTCGTTTCTCTTGGAAGTGAGTTTTCTGCTTCAATTCAGTTGAAATGAACTGAAATGTTTTTTTTTGGAAATAGAATAATGCTTAACCAGAAACACGATTCTCCTTCTGTGGAGTACCCAGAACAATTTTCGCTGAAAATTTCATACTTTGGGAGATTTAAGGCCGTTATTATTTACTTACTTGCCTATTTATTATGTAATTTATTTCTCGTTAATGAACCTAAAAATAATTATTTTGATTAAGTTTCCGTAACACATGCGACATGCCTATCGTTCACGTTGAAAAATGATTTACAAATACAGGGTGGATCAAAAATAACCCCCGCTAAGACTACTATTTATTCCTTGGCAAATTCTGAGACAGAAGAATTGTTTGATAAATTTTCCTATCATGAATATTTTTTTAAGTAAATAAGGGAGATTTTGACAAGGTTCTAGCACTCTAAAGAGAATAGAGAGTGCGAATTCAAGTGAATTTTCTCCACGACACACATTGACACCAATTTCTGTCCCACTTCGAATTTTTGTCCAAGTTTGTTGGTATGTTCTCTGTTCATTTTCTTATTCTACCTTTAATTCTTGCATTCGTTTAGAAGTTCATAGCCCTACTGAGATGTTAAGGCCTCCGCATGCCATTCCGAACCAAACTCCCAAACTCATAAGCTCTATGACCGTATTACCATTCCATATATTATTTTAAAAAATCTTGAAGGTAAAGTTTGATATATGCTCTTTGTCACAGGAAATATAATACTCTTATCCATTTCCTTCCCTGACCATTTCTCAATGAAATAAAAAAAAAAATCATATACATAGTGACATATACGGCTTTAATATGACTCTCACTGTCTCCATGAACGTCCTGAGTGGCAACGTATTTGTTTTATTAATCCCACATTATTGTGTGATGTTGTGGAAAAGCATTTCATCATCTATAAACATCCTTACGTTATGATTACGATCAAAGATCTGAATAATCTCATTTATTCAGTATTGGTAAAGGAATAAAGTAATAATAATAATTACAATCTTCCTTAGACACCTCAGTTCTTATTTTCACTAATTATTATCTAACATCCTTTCCCGAAGAAGAAAGCGTATCAAGGCGGCAAATTTTCGAAAAATAAAATTCAAATCTTGAACACAAGTACTTCTATTATATTACTGAATGATGGATATTCATTGCAACTCATTTCACATCTCTTACCCTACGGACTTTATTATAAACTTGGAGTACAACTACAGACATATATTTTGTTTGTTTGTACTCATTGAAGGTAATGTAAACCTCCGATTTGGAACGTTAGAGAGCTGCACGATCTTCCTATGTCTCTATTGTAATTTTTTCCTTGCTAAAAATTGCAATGCTGCGTCTGCAGATTCAATTCAGATGAGTTCAAACTTATGGAGAAAGAAGTTTTGAACCGTTTAAAGGTTTCTGTCTGTGTTGATTGTTTATTTTCTATTTTCTTCATTGTTGAAATCGCTTGGTTGCTATAGGTTTCGATATTCACTAGAACAGTCAAGCCATTTCAATCAGGTCGAAATAATCGAGTAAAATAAAAAATCAGGTCGAAAACCATCCTTTAAAATGAATACGAACTTTTCTCTCTGAAAGCTTATACTCTAACTATGTAACAACACATTTTCGAGCAAGCCTAGGGTGAACAAATATCGTCTTTTTTTAAAATCCGGGAACTATTTGAAATTTACGGCTATCTTATTCTACGTCCTACATTCAATTCATCTTTATTCATGCAACATTTACATTATGCATCTTTATTCAAATTAATGTTTCAAATTTTAACTGCAGATGTCACTAGAAACAGCAGAAAACTATCCGCGCGCAGTTCGAATAGGAAATAAGTAGATGAATGGATAAAAAGAAAAATATTAATTGTGAATGATAAATAATCGATTCTGATAGTGGATTAACAGAGCTATTGTGAAGATAGGAAATTGATGAGTTTTATTGCCGCATAAATTTTACGAAAATAATCGAGTGTGTTAATTTAAAGGAATACATTGTGTGAAAAATAAGCTATCTGTAGTAACTTACAGCATCAGAATCATTATGGCAATAGAAATGCAATCTTTAAACGGGACAACTCAGGGTCTCCAAATCCGGGATGGTTGGTAACCCTGAACAAGGAAAATATTACATTTTAGATACAAAAATATTATGGCACCATCTTTTGGTGCACATTAAATTTATACTAACGCATAGCCATGTATAGATCGTAGAAATGTATTATAATTAATTTTGTTATAGAATATTCCAGCGGGAAGGATTGAAGTTATTTAAGGTAATCAGTCCATTGCTAAAGACGTACGTGATTTACGACCAATTACATATTCTTATGGATTTCACTCATTTTCCTCATCTAACGATGAATTTTGTATTCAACCTAATGTTAAACCATTCTTATGTGTCCTTCCGGGGTATGTTTTAACTGAACTAGAAAAAAAAATACTCTCTGAGGTAATAGAACCCATAAGTTTTCTTGTACTGATTTACTATTGGTGTAGTCTGTGTCCTCAAATTGCAAGCAAAGTGTATGATATTCACCTTCGCGTAAGAGACTATACGGAACTTCTTATTTATGTTACAACTTCTATGACTACAGGTCGTTTAAGTCATATACTTTAGTTTTCTATACATGGAACAAAGAATGTTGAAGCTAGCAATCCTGGTATTTCAAAGAACTGTTATGAAATTCTCCTGATGGAACTGAGAAAAACTAGGGAAAACATTATGATGTGCAGTCCTGAGATTTGAAACCGCATATTCTCCATTACGAGACACTAAGTCACTCTCTCCGTCGCTTCACCATCAAAGTATCTTATTTCCTTTCGCGATGAGTATTCACAAACTATTATTGTCATGGAGAGAAGCCGTCACAGGGTGATATATATTTGTTCAGTGTGCTGGTACATTCGATGGTTTTAACTAAGTGTTCCATCTTCCTGTCACAGCTCAGATTTTTTTTATCACTCTCCTTCTTCTTCTCTCTCCCCCCTGCAGTCTATTTTCACTAGTTTTATTTTTTTCAAGACCTATCATCTGACAATTCTTTTTTCTTATGTATGTGTTGAATGGATCTTCTCAATTGGTGAAGCAAAGACTTCTTAGTGGAAATGACTAAACTTTATGAAGCGATTCAGAAAGTGTCGATCTAGGACTGATCTTATAGTGTTGCCAACTCCAAAAATCTATGTTCTTTCTAAACAGAAATTCTCATTTACGGTAAACCCATTTATTAAAAACAAGTTTAGCATAACACATTAAATTAAGAGTAATTTTTATCAAATTGCAAATCTTGTTACTGTGTTACATTAGTTACCACAAAACTTAGAAAAAAAAAGTCAATTTTATTGTAACCAGATCTCATTATTACATGTAATTTTCGAAATATAATTTTGTAACAATATATATTATTACATAAAGTTTTACGTACTATTTTTAGAGATACATAATATCGTAAAACCATGAACATATAATAGGTTCATTATTCTTAACAAATGAAAATTTAATTTCTACTTACTTTCAAGATTTGTTTTTGGTTATAATGCGATGTGGTGTGCACATATACAATTATGGAACTAGTGTTGCCACGAGACGAGACGAGACAGAGGAATGGCTATAGAAAACGAGACGAGACAGAGCTATCGTAATGCAAAGTATACATCTTTACGAGACGAGACTTTCTATGGATAAGAAATTTTCGAGACGAGACAACCTAAATCTCGTCTCGTCGGCAACACTATATGGAACTTCGAGTTTTAATTTTATTGTACAAATATTTGTATTCACTTGCTGTAAACAGTCTTTGAAGATGTGGCTACAACGTCAGATATGTTAAATAAAAAGCAAAACCTTCGCGTAATCAATTATTTATTACTTATCGAAAGACATATTTGAAATACAATCAAATAAGATTATAATATTCCTACTACAACAAGTGTACGTTAAGGGAAACCCCGGTGATTTTCTGGTCTATTTAAAAACTTTGGTAAACTTTCGTGTAAGGTATTCGCCCTGGCCTGTCAGACGGCTGTATTAATGTACGTTCAGTTAGAGGGTTAAGTGGTCAACGTAACACCTCTTCGTAGCCCTATGTCTGACTTTCATGACCACAGTCCGCTACTTCGTTTATTCAAGTAGCTCCCCAATTGCCCTCACGAAATTTTGAACCTCCACCGGGAATCGAACCCGGTACCGCTCGCACTGAAGTCGAGCGCGCTACCGACTAGGGGCCACGCAGGAGACTCTGCTAGAGATACCTAAACGCCGTCAATAAATTCAAATCAAATCGAGATTCGGTTTACGTGTTTGAGAAAAATCAAGACTAAAAAAATCAGCTAGAATAGCAGGAATCAGGTTTTGAACCCAGGCTATTCTTACAGTGGCGCGAACTGTTGCAATCATCAAAATTTCTTTCCCTTGTTTCTGTCTTGATTTAATATCCATCTTTTTTCTAAAGGAAAAACACAATATATCACTAAAACGTACAAAAGTAATTTGGCTTAAAAATATGAATAACCCTAAGAAATTAAAAATATAATGAATACAAATGACTGAAAACAGTTAATGAATTACTTACAACCGTTTTGAAAGCAACATGATACTAAGCTATTTATCTAAGGTTTGCTAAATTGAGTTAATTTGTGTCGAATTAAAGAGGTAATATACTTGGTAAATTAGTGTTCATAATGTTGTGTTCATTGTATGGTACTTCTTACTGCATTCAAGTATCCGAATAATTTATTACAGGATCTATCGGATGACTTCTTATATCCTTGCATGAATTTACTTGCGACAAATGTATACACTTATCACTTATGCACGCACTTACATTTTTCTTCTTTCCTACGCTGCCAAAACTGCATAATGAATCTCTCTCTCTCTAACTTGTGTGAAGATGTAAGCGTCTTCAAATACAAATGCATATTTTTTTACAGTGTAGTTTTTCACCTAGTAAAAAGAATGTATTTTAAAACAGCTCTGCAGATAGATTTATATAACAAGAGTATTGAATGAAGTAATAATCCAACTATTGTGTTCAAAACCTACTTTCAATAAACCCCGGATTCCTTGACTACAAGAGTTTGCCAACTTCCCCAACTACAGTTCTACGTGTTTGTTGATCAATGTAATACATGGGTAAGAAGGAGAAGAAGAAAAAATGATATAATTTGAAAAATGACCACTTGGAACTATTGATCTACAGGTAAGAACAACAAGGAGAAAATAAGTGTGGTTTAGTATTGTATTTAATCTAAACATGAGAAAGAAGACACCAAAATCTTTTCCACATTGGACTATCTTATCCTGATCATTCATTTCTCATTTATAATTCCTGATAATTTAGTTTCCATGTGTATTGTTCGTTTTCGTTAGTAATATATCAATTTATGTGTATACCAAGATTAAAACTACTTTAAGATCTGAACCACTAAGCCACTGTCTTTACATGGGAAGCCACTATTACCATATCTATCTATTTTTTTTATTTTTTTTACTAAATTCCATTGTAATTGTTTCTTACGTAAATAAAAGTAGTTTTTCTTTTGTTTGTGAGGTGTTGGCAACTCTGATTTCTTGGACGTATATCTTAGAGAAAGAGGATGTGAGGGAGAGAGGATGAAGATAGATCCAGGGGCTCTGTCGTCCATCCACAAAAACCCAATACAGTAAAGTGCTCTCTCCGAACCTTATAGGTCTGACTCGTAATAGCAGGAACTCCTCCTCTCCCTCTTCGCTTTCTGCCTGGCCCCCGGGTGCAGGTATTGTTCGAGTTTAATCTTAATTGATGCCTCGGTGTTATCCATCATAACGGTATTGCTTGCGATGACAGCGGGTGAGTTTCCCTTGCTAGTGTCAGAGTGAGAGAGTGGAGAGGTAACAATGTAACGTGCCATTAGCAGGAATCTGAATTGGCTTTGTTGGAGAGAGAGAGAAAGAAAGAAAGAGAGAGATCTAATGGGGATGAAGCGTCTGGGGCGGCGATGGAGAAATACGTGGATGTTAGGAGGTAGGGAGGGTAGAGGTTTTGGACCAATAGCACTAAAGTTTACTTGTGGAAGCTGGATTTGCCGGTGTGTGTTGGTGTGGGGGGATTGGTGGAGGTGGTGAATTGTGAAGATGTGTATTTGTGTAGAAAACTGGGATGGTTTTAGATGAAGAGGAATGGAAGTAAAGGTAGATGTATAAAAGAAGAAACGTAATATCATACCTTTTTAGAAATGGTTGGAAAATCTGAGGAGTTTCACCTCGTATTCAGGAGCTTCAAATTTCAACATAAAATTTATTGTGTGATTTTAGTTGTACTAATCCATTTAACAATATTAAAGTTAGTTTTAGTTTGTTACGGAAGATACAGTGAGAACAGTATTATATGTTGTTCACCTCCTTCACTACCTCGGAGGCTCATTTTTGTGTTTTTCTCGAATTTCTCAAAATTTAATCACCTTATCGAAAAAGTGAAAAGTAACAGTTCTATTTCTTGTATTTCGAGAGAAAGAACAATTAGTTATCACTAGTTTGTGAAGAGTAATTAGCTTCGTAGAATAGTAATTAATTGCAATTTTATTAAGCTAATTAATCTTCAATTGTTCGTAATTAATTGTTCTTTTCCTCGAAATACAAGAAATAGAATTCTTTCTTGCTTTTCACTTTTTCGATAAGTTCTATCCTCGATTCCGCAAGCTTTCTGTTATTCTTTCCTGGGCTACAAAAGTCACTTATTAATAGGTACAGTAGAATTTCGCGACTCGCAATAAACAAGAAATCACATGGATTAATAGATGATTGTTAACATTTCTTGAAAATGTGCTGTCTAACTCACGAAATACGCGTGAAATTTGGTCATTTTACTTCCATCCACGAATTCTGAGCTCTACTCAAGAAATTATACCATTTTTTTCATTCATTCATGAAAATAATACCTAAACAATAAAAAAAATATAGTTCGTCTTCAAAAATCTATCATCAATGTCCTCGCGTAGCACGGAGTATATTAGAATGTAGTACACTGAATCCTCTATAGATGGCAGCAAATTTGCTAACATAGTTTGCCATCTACCAGGGAAAATACGAATTGCATGATCACAGGTTTGAGCTATGGAGTATTCATGGAAAGTTTATGTCTTAAAGTTTTAAAACGTCAATCGAAACAATTATTTATCATTTTAACTACTAAATAAATTTACCCTTGCACTTAAGATATTTACTCTTGTACTCACTTTTTAAACATTTTAACTCACCTTTAAGTGAGTAGAAATGAAACTCATTTGAGGTGTGCAAAAGGAGTAGTTAAAATGTAGTACAGTTTCGTTTTTTTTTTTTCTTAAACAATTATAGAAGTGATCACAAGGCGAGGTTAATGTTTGATATAGTTATTCTTCTCGATTTTTTTCGGTTAAGACGTTACAGAACGCTTTGTGAAAATTTTCTTTCTCCTTTCTGTGTGCAGTTTCGTCCGTCCTCGTTCATGGGTACGTGACCGTGATGTCATGTGTCCTTCTGATCTAATTACCCGTGCATCTGGCGGCGATGGTGGTGTGGTGTGGTTGGTCGGGTTGGTTTGGTTCTTTCAAGAAGAATCTTCTTCGTTTGTGTGTTGGTTTGAGGTGTGGGGGCTGGTGGGAGGAAAGGGAGGTGGAAGAGAATCTTTGGGAAATCCATCCATCCAACCATCTCTGATGAAGCAGCAGCAGATGTTGGGCTTGCAAGGTGTTCCCATCCGAACTAATGAAAAGAATGGTCACTTTTCATCTCAACGGGCGAGGAAGTAAAGAGTCAACAACAGAAGAACGGAGCGTATGCACTTGCAGGCTTCAATCACTCATCTTCTTCTACGGAAGCTGAGGAAGCCCTGCTAGGTCACGTTAAATGTCACCACAAGGTGACGGAATTGAGTTTCGGGGAGGAAAACACACCACCTGCAGAGACAGAAGAAAATTGAAGTGTACGCAAAATAAATAATTTTTAATTGCTTTTTAGGTATTATTTGTGCCTACTTGAAATCTTGTTTTCTTTTAATTTTAAGGCCTTTAGCTGCCTGCTTGAGATTTTAGTGATGCAAATTATTCACAAGATACCAATGAAAATGCTTTTATTTCGTGGTGATTATGATATCTTGTGGTGTCCCTGGTTTGTGCATGGTAACATTCGCTAATTTCGATTCCCGGTGGAGACCCAAGTGATTCGGAGCGCTTTTTAAACTGTAGCTCCTATCCTTAGGAAATTGTCATCCTATGGAAAGCAATGACAAACCACCATCGGTTCACCTTACCCAGGGTCACTCGGGTCATAGACCTGCTTTCAGGCAGAACATTCATGGTCATCATGTTATCTTCTAGCTCATCCGGAAGGTAAGTGGTTTGCTTTGTAATCAAGGTGTTCCAGCTTCAATTCTCCATCCGGTAACAGACAGTGACATACCACTTTCAGTTTACCTTGCCCACGAACTCGTAAGTCTATCCTTTAAGAAACACTCATCTTCATTATACTACACTGAGAATTGAAAACACGTTAAGTAATGGCAAAACCAGAGGTGCACATATCGTGTGTATACTGTGACTTCTTAATTATCACACGATAGATGTTTTCTGCTTAGGTCGGTTTGTGTTAATCTTGATATACAGAATCAGGGAGGTTTTATAATACTCTGTTGATGATTTTCATTACGGATACAACATGTTTGTGTTTTTATTCGCTATGATCTGCCTACACACTGTAAAGTTCACAGAACACAAAATACAGGATAACATGCTAAATTGAAGCTAATAGACTGCATAAAACTGTAAGAACATTTTATTTTATTTTTATTTTTATTATCTTTTAATAATAATATCTGATATAATTTCTCATTACCCAGGTTTCCAGAAACTGCACGGTCGTTGACAGAACTATGATTTAAACTTTCATTTGAGGAAGATAATTTTCTTGAAGATTCATAGATAGGTTAACAAACGTTAGTTGTGTAGTAAATAGTAATATATATATATTGTCATATCTTTCGATAGACGAAAAATGAAGAAAGAAAAAAGGGAAGAAACAACCAAATTTTAGGTGTAAGATAAGTACGTGTGCTGCAAGTCTTGGTCCCGTTACACTGACCTACAGTGGCCAAGAAGAAATAATGACATTTCAAAATAGTGACATGAACTTTGGATAAGCCCTTACGTCAAGTTATTATAGGACCGTGTCCCAGATACTAGAGAATATATAAACTTCACGGAATAGAAGCCCGATCTCTATCTCTCTCTCTCTATTCTTACACTGTGAGGTGGTGTCAAGTGTTGGTGCTTCTCTCTCTAGTACTGGGTGGGGCATTCTGCAATAGTTAAAAGCTTGTCGGAGGCGAACGTCGACCGAAGATACACAGCAATAAGAATTCTCCTATTTTCTTCTGTGATCCTACATCGAGGACAAGTTGGACAGCCTGAGTGATGATGGTGAACATTGTGTAAGTAAGCCTTTTCTCAGGACGTGTTTGTAATGACTGACATGTGCCGTGTAAAAACGTAGGTAACAGTTTCGACCGGACTGAGGTGGTCCCCCACGTTATTGTTTGTTCTAGCATAGGCCCCCTCTGCACTATACGAGGATAATAGAACTTAGATTTGGTTTGGCCAACTATAGGAGAGATACTATAAATAGTACTTTACTTTCTGGTTACAGAAATAAATCTCTATTTTGTTTTCATCATTTTACATAACTCTTGTTTTTCTTGTCTGCATCTATTGTTGTTCAGACCCTCGTAAACTCTAAATTTATCACTATATATATATTCAGCGTAAAATTATTAAAACGTTGTCATCAATCTTCGTTACAATTTTAAATGCTGCCTAGGTTATCAGTCTTTATGTAGGAAGAGCTTACCTTATATCCACTTTTAAGAGTACACAAAGGAAAACGCCTGATTCTATAGCTATATAGCGTGATTAAAAAATGAGGGCAGTAAAATTGAGGGGTGAATTGCTCAGGTCGAAACAAAGAAAAAGGTTAGTTTGAAGAAATTCAAAAACATGCGTAGTTTGGGAGCTAGTCGGCCTGAGCCTTAGATGCCTAAAGGCTATAAATAAAATTCAAGTTCAAATATGGGAGCTAGAGGTGTCTAAAGTTAATGTGGTAGCCTCACAAATGACATTATATTCGACACTTAATGACGTAAGGCTATCAGCTTTTCAAATCACAATGAAAGTAGTACCCATGCAGTACATGTAGTTCTGTGAATTTTATGATTGAAAATTGCAGCTTGAAGGAAATTTCTATACTGTTTGTTGCGCAATGTTAATTTCTTGATAGTGAAATTCTTCTTTGGGATAACTCTCCTATGCGCATCTTCTTAATCATAAACTTGACTAAACCATTTCTGTTGTGATTTGCTAAGCCGACACACCTTACGTCATTATTTGTCTAGGTATGACATGATTTGTGGCGCTGCCGCACTAGTTAGTTATCCAGAAAGCGAAGTGAAGTGACATTCGTTCACAACATCTTTTCAATTTCTACAGTGTATGTTTAAAAAAAAAATCCAAACGCAAGTAATATTACATTTATTTTAAATGTTATTTTGCCCTCTAGTGTAAAATAAACAAAGTACAATTTGGACAATGTTCATAGTACGCTTAGAGCGATGAATATAAATTTATTACTGGAAAATTCATAGCATATAGAATGCAAGTGCTAGAACATTGCAGATCGAGTTCTCAGTACAGTAGTGTATTTCTTTTAATAATCGTATTTAATTTATATCCGCAGCTTGTGTAACAAAGCAAGTGTTTTAATAAAAATGTTTGGCCTCCTTGCAACTCAAATAATTCAGAAAAAAAATGCTGAAGAGTAGTAGAAATATAAAACGCAACAAAAATACATTTCTTCTTCTTCAAGGAAAAAATATTAGCACAGATGTCTTTACATCTCATAAAGTATAAAGAATGACGCGCACACGGTGAAAATTCCCCACGAGACGATATTTTGGATGTCTCGTTTCAAAAATACCTTGTCTCGAGAGTGTCTCGTCTCGAAAAGATAGATATTTTACATTACGAGAGCTCTGTCTCGTCTTGTTTCCTACGGCCATTTCTCTGTCTCGTCTCGTGGCAACACTAGTGAAAATAGTGTTGTTCTAAAATAAGTTCTATGAGCTGTGAGTTTTGTAACTGGAATTTATTTTTATTTTTTTTTTAAAAAAAACGGTCTTTTGGCATTTTTGGCTCAGACTGAGATTAGGTAAAGGAGAGGGAAGATATGAGCCAGAGCTTTACTTGAAGTACCATCCCGACATTTGCCTGGTGAAACTGAAGGAAACTGGAAAAACTTGAGGCAGCGGGGTCAATTACCGGGTTCGAACCCGCGTACCTACCCATTGCCGATCTGATGTATGCGACATTACAGCATGTACCACGAAAGCTGTCTTTGTATTTTGACATTGAACATTTTCAGAATAAGAGTTCATGGTAAGTTTTCCGTTTGTTGTAACATATACTCAGTCACTCAGTCTCTTGTTAAGAATAAATATATTCTGGAAAAGAAACAGAGAGATCCTTTTAAGTACTTTATTATGTAATATAGCTTGTGTACCTGTTTAGAAGTTGCTGGTTTCCACAGTCAGATAATAGAGCGTGAAGCGTAGACAGCTGTCCTTCAGGTTTGCTCTTGGAATTTAGAAACAATTCAGGTACAAGTATTCCATGTAGAAACTACCTGAAGAATGAAACATGTGGTTCATTTAACTGTCCGACCTGTCCAAAGTTGTCCGCCGCAAACGCTCATTCCAAGTTACCACATATTGTATTCTGAAACATTCTCGGAATTCCTTACTCCGTTATCATATTTGCTTGTTAAGAGCTGAATGTTTCCTTTGTTAAACAAACATATTCATTTTTTTTTCTTATATGCAACTCTGTATCTAAAAGTTAACTTTAATTTTCATTGAAAGTTACGTAATGGTGTTCCATAAACTTGTAGTAATAATATTTAGTTGCATAGACTGCAATTGCTTATCGTATATTTGTGCGCATGTGTTTTTTTAATGCTTGTATTTAGCTGAGCTAAGAGGAACAGATTGCAGTTAGAACTTTGGACTCATTTGTAGATACTAATTTGTTCAAATATAACTTATTATATTCCGCTCGATCGTGTAAAATAGTGTGTTTCTAATACAGTACGAAGAACTTATTTAAATGAATAACATATTTAGATTCAAAACATTAAAGGAAATTGATTCAGAAGACAACAATTTTAGACTGTCCTGTTCTAAAGCAGAAGTTGCGAAAACTTCTGTTAAGTATTTAATAAAGTTCCTGTAGCAAATAATTCAACAATTTCAATGTTTTTTGGTTACTAGTTCTATTCAGTCTGAAGCTCCTATAATCAATAGATTGCTCGCCGTTGTATCAAAATATTTTCTCTACTTAATACATCTCCAGTGCATGAATTACAATAACCTAGGAAACAAATGTAAATGTTTATGGGAGCTGGAGCTACCGAGACAACATTAAATTCATCAATTTTCTCGGAAGTGATCATGATAAAAAAAAATTAAAAAAAATTTTCAAAGTTCTCCCTTGAAAAATGCATTGTAAACTCTCGACACTTCTACATATTTTTACATTTCTTTTGCACAAGACTTAAGACAAGTTCAGAGAAGATATTTTTTTTTAATTTATTAGAAGTTAACACGGATACAGCAAACGCCATTTTACACCGTTCTTGTAACAATGTGATATAACAATAACAACAACAAATAATTATACAGGACTTAAGAAATAAACTTAGTTTTTTTATTTTTTTTTTATTCCAGATTCTTATAACAAACCTTTAGAATTTTACTTTTACTGAGGCAAAAATCTGGTGGCAAAGGAAGAGTATTGTAAAAATATGACAGTGTGTATACAAGAGATCGTTGGACCAAACACAGTCTAGGTTTTGAGAGGTAGCAATGGTGTTGAGAACGGGTATTTTGTGCGGATACTCTTAGGTTAAAAAGCGGAAGAAGGTCGTTGGTCCTGAGTGTGCCTTGTATTATTTTATAAAGAAGTTTTAAGTCATTTAGTTTTCTTCATGTGTTTATATTTTTTAAATCAAGAGAATTCAAAATGTCTGCGTTAGATTTATGTTGGAGGTTGGGTATCCCGTGTTGCACAATGCGAATAAAGAAATTTTGGACTTCGTATAATTTAGATAAGTTAGTTTCACAAGCCATATACCAGATACATGAACTGTATTCAATCGTAGGAAGTACACAAGTGAGAAAATATGACCGAAGAGCTCTGACAAGAAGTATATCTTTTACAGTGTACTGTTCACGTAGCTCATTTTACTTTCTGCTATACTCTGTGTACTATTGAAAGTAGGTGGATTTGAGAGCGCTTTCCCTTCACTTCCATCAACTGGTCCACAAGTATCCTCGATATTCATGTATTTTCTTTTCTACTCCGTTCTCCTGGACTTAATTTACGCTGAATGAAGACACTTTGCAACATCTGAGGCAGTATTAGACCATAAAACTAGTTAACCTAGAAACAGACGTTGTATAATAAGTAAGCTCTGTGTTTCTACGCTTCTTTGTTACATATACAATTTATTTCCTTCTAAATTCAGTTAATTTTAGTTGGAACTTTATCCTCGTAATATTTGATCAACAGATAGGATAAAAATATTTTCATAATTTAGGTAACAAATTAGTTTTTTTCGTGGTTCTGTGTTCATACGATATTTCTTCTTCATTATCGCAAATATCATATTCCTCGTGGACGCTATTTTGGTCCAAATAATTTCAGTCTCCATATCAAGTTCCGAGAATGCAGATTCAAAGCAGTGTCTTTGGATTTCTTTTCTCCAAAACTTGAAATTATATAGGGTGTTTAGATTATACAGGATTTGTATACGGGTCAAAATTATCTTCGTTTTGGAGCCCAAAATGGATTTCTACGAAACAGATTTAGACACCTATGTAATTAATTCTTCTTTCGTTTTTGCTTGATTGGAATTCACCGCTGGTGTATTTAGCATTACTTTTGAAACACCGTGCATAACATGCAAGTCCTGATAGTTAAACACGCTTCGAAAATCGCTTTGTCTGGGATGAATCGAATATGAATATCACCAGTAACAAAAAAATGATATAATGTTGATTAAACGGAAACTCTCCGTTCTTTCGCCGAATTATTCAACCAAATTCGGTGAAATCAACGTTTAATTTGATTGACTCAAAGTTAAATTAACATGTGTGTCACTGAGGATACAAATTTCCTCTTTAGATCAGTAATATGTGGGAACTATGAAGTTATAAATCCTTTAGTATGATTGATTTTTTGCTTTGTACCAGTACATATTGTTTAGAAATAGCTATGCTCTACAGTCTACAACATGCAAAAATTTGCTACAATTTTGCAGCCCGTAAAATAGGAAATTTTCTTCATATATTGCTAAAAAAGTGAGCAATTTCCTGACTGTTTGGATAATTCCACACAATAACAGTAGTATTGAATTAAATGTGAGCCGAAACTTTATGAATTCTTTCAGAAACTTTCGTTTTAAAGAAATTGATTACATTGTGGATGATACGGTCAGATCATGAGTGCTATCTTTTCACGTTGTGTATGTTTGGAGCAGTGTTCTGACTGAAGTTTTTGCATCTCAAGGTATTTCCTTACTCATACTTAAATTACAACCAGCAAAGACTTTTGATATTTGCCTTCCCACTTTTGCAGTTATTGCTTTAGGAAGTTCACCGTCAGAAAACCATCATAAGTATAAACGCAGATGGGACAGAAGGAGACGGAGAAAACAACAATCCTGAGAATATAACGCTAAATTGGATTCATACAATTATCTCCTTGGATGTTTTAAGTAGTAGAAGGGTTTCCGGAGACACGGCTGTAATAACTGAGTACTTGGGATGCTATTTGCACTCGCAAGGAGGAAATGAATAGAAACATTGGCGTCGGTGTGTTTTAGAGAAGTAAGGAAGACATGACGTGTAGAAGGGGAGAAGCAGAGTTCTTAAAGACAGCCACCGTGGTTCCTGCTGATGTGGTTGTAACGATGATTGTAATGGCAAAACAAACGGGGAAGGGTGGTTAGATTCTCGTAATGTAATTACGCATCTTTTGATCAAAGAATGGTGGAACAGTTTTGGCCATTTCACTTTGAAAAGCAATGATCAAGGCAAGCTTCAATTGGATTGTTTGGCCACAGAGCCATGAGATGATGTTGTAAAGCGTTTATTTTGCAAGAGAGAAAGAAAAAGCATTTATACTATTGCATATGTCTCTTTTAGAATGGTACTATAGTCGTCGTTCTGAGAGTTTTGGTTCGCGGTGGTGGTGTGAAGAGGTAGGAAGTAGAATTAGGCATTGGGACGGGCGGCGCGGAGGTTACGATATTTTATCTATTTTTTGTCAGTTTCGTGACTGTGAGCGTGGCTTTGAAAGAGAAGTCCATTCTTCGAGCTACGCTGAGTTATTTCACCGGGATATATATTCTTTTTGCACAAAGAACGGCTCTTGGCTCTACGTAGCTAGTTAGAAGCATTTAGTTGTGGGACACGAATGACTAAAACGTATATGTCCCCATAACAAGGTCTCTGTGCACTTCTGAGTGTGGTAACGGGATTCTTTAGAAATTAGAAGTATGTTTGTTGTTTGGCTTTGGCCTATACCGTAACATTTCCAAGTGAAAATTTAGTTAGCCTGTTTCTGCACATTTTTCGATATGGTACGTCATTTGCTCTAGCAGGCACCTAGGTTCCCAAAGTGAACATCGCACTGAGTTTACCCCCCCAATCCAAGAGATAACTAGTTGGTGGTAATAACGGTAGCTGAGAACTTGGAAAAATACATTTTTTTTTAATACTTCATACAAAAAGTTGGATCTCAGAAGAAAATTAAGTATTAGAACTACTTCGTATGAACGATCGAATTTGCTTTTATAAAGGTGAATTTATCTGAATGATAGAAGCACACACTGGGTGTCACATGATTTGTAAGTAAGCGACACTATTCTAATGTCTTGTGAGTTGTCAAATAGATTGATTTTACATTTTAACTCATTTACATGGAAGTTCTACAGTGGATAGGTTTACATGGCTTTGTCACTATGCTGTCTCACTTAATGGGATTTAGTCTTCATGTGATCATTCATCAGTTGTTCCTCGTGGCATGAGACAAGAGCTCCGAGGGCATTTGATATTATGACGGCTCATTTTAGAACATATCATTAGCAAACGGTGTTTCACTGTCTCCAACTGTAGAGTTTGTAGTGGCAACGAGTTTTTCAACTGCTTGCGTGCGTGCCGGTTGGATCTAATCCCAAATGAAGAAACTGTGATTTGGGAACAAGTCAAGCGCATCAGTGGCGCTGAAGGGCGACGCAGTGATAGGTGAAATCAGCTGTAACAAATGACAACCACACTTCGTTACTTGGAACTCTTCTTTTAATCTATCAGCGGAAAATATTAACTTTTCACTTTTTTTTTTTTTTATCTGTTCAATCCACCCGCACCTCATTCCAATTTGTAGTTGGCAATGATGCTATGTTTGCTTTTAATGTGTTCCCAACTGACTCTCTAACCTTGCAAAACGAAAATTAACTTTGCAAGTTAACCCTAGCAAAACCATTTTTTTTTTTACGCGTATTGTCAACAGGAGAGCCTTCGAAACCCACAAATCAAACCTCAGTTCACTGGACAAGTTTTCTGACGTTTGTTCACATTAGTTGACTGAAAAACATTACTTTTATGTTATGGATTACAAAAGAAAGAAACAGTATGAAAACTGCTTTGTGAAAGATTAAAATATTATAGTAATATTAATTTATTTTCTTCAGTTAAAAGTAACTTTTAATCTTAATTGTGCTCCTAAAGCCAAGCACAGCAAAAATATTGCTTTACCTTCCCTATTACTCATGTAGTAGTGTTGTAGCAATACTTTAAAAAAATATGCTATTTATTTAATAAACTCCAATATGCACAGTATGCATTGTATTACAGTATTTTCTAATACATAAAATGTTTCTTAATATTAGCAACGGCATAACGGGTCTCTCGAACCCAAGAACTATATAATGTGAGAAAAATTTTGGTTGATTTTTAATATAATGTGTTGTTTTTCTTATAATGTTCTAATTGGCAACTGTTTTTCTCAATTTCTATTTAGCTTGAGAGTATACATATAAAGCACGAAAATGAAACAAAAGAAATCATCACATTACAGAAGTTCACATTGACATTTCGCTTTGAGTGCTGTTAACCGTTTGCAGAAGTTAATCCTTTCGAATGGCTTATGCTTGTACATTGGGACCTTACAATTGTATCTTCTTGACTAATATAATTCAATGTCAACTTTAAATGCTTTGTGTCATCAATACTTATCTCTCTATCTCAAAGTGTCGTTGAAGCTTGCTCAGGTGCTTACCATCAAATGAGGTAACTTATATACGTTTTCTTATGATTTTTAAAATGTTCTTGTTTTTCATATCCGATGTAGTGAGAAGTGTGTGATACAATAAGATCTTAAATAATAGCCTTACTGTTAAATTAAACCATACAGTTTCAGAAAAAAATATATGTGTTATACGTTACCTCAATCCTGGAGCAAAACACAGTGTGACAGTACTACATTACTTTGCACGTCATCGTATTATGAAAACCACCCAACTATTAAACAATTCAATTTTGTCCGTAATGCAAGAAAACTTCACTTATTGTCACAGCCATAAAAAATACAATGTTTTCACTAACAGTGAGTTGTCAAAACATGCAGCAGACATGATCTAATGATGCATGGTTGCTAGCCCCTACGTGAAGGACACTAGATGCTATCCTCTATAGAAAAGATTTTTGTTGATATTTCTTGCTTAGTAATCATCGTATTAGAAACAAATTACATATACTTGTGCACATAAATGCAGAGTTATAGTTCTTTACCTTGCTCGCTAAAGTAAATGGTCGGTAGAAATGCACACCGTACTTCACCTTCGAGAACTGTTATTTCTAATTTGACTAGGAATTTGCTTTGCAATAACAAAATCGCCTTTTGCACTATGATGATACATTTGTTCTACCACTCTTTGGAATCAAGTAAATACTTTATTCGCTTGTTCCTATGGATATATTTAATACTTCCAGTAATATTTCAGTGTAAATTTCATAATTTCAATCCAATTGAAATAAAATAATACATGCGACAGAAGTTTTGGGCCATAATTTCCTTAGGGTTCTTACTTTAGTTGCAGTGGCTTAGCAAGAATATAAGTAAACTTGTTTGATACACAATGAAGAAAACGTTTATGAACGTATTGTTCGTGTTCGTATAAAATCTGTTTTACAGGGCGGCATAATAAACGGAACTTTGTACAACATTCATTGCTTGGTGTTCCAAATTAACGTAACAGAGATGTAATGGTATTGGTTCAGAAATAACATTAAATCGTGTATGAAAGTAAAGTTATGGGTAGGTGAACTATGTTGTACTATATTTCATATCTAACATATAGGCTGTGCCTAGGACTGTATGCCTATTCTCTCGCTTGTTTTAAGTGCTAGTGATTTTCAAGGTTGTTATTCAAGTGACTTCGATATTTTGTTTTGAAAAGGAGAAAGAATACATTATTGTTTGTGGCAATTACATTTCAGTGCACTACCTATATGCTTAGCACATTAGCAGGAAGTTCTCTTTCACACGTTATATTTTATGAAACAAACGAAAGAAGTAGATAATGGATGCATGCTTGAGTTCAGCGTTCTGTTTTCCACGTACAGTTGTGCACTTCCATATTAAATTATAAAATATCAAATAATTTTACTTTGACTTTTGAGTCATCCTTGCAACCTGAAACATATGATATTAGCATCTTACAAGCTAAACGTATGCTTATAAAGAGAAAACTAATAAAAGAGAAATTTTCAGGGGAAGTACACTGGGTGGTGTCTTGTCTTTGTAGCTTTTCCTAAGTACTTAATCTCGCAGAATAAAAATAATAAAAAATTGCGTACATCCTTCGCCGGTAAGTAGCTGTTTTTTTTCTTTTTGGGTTTCTACTTTTTCTTCGGTAGTCTCTTTCTTTTTTAAAAAAAAATCTCTGTCCGGCGGTAAAACGTCAGAAGTTTACGAGTTTCGTGTAATCCAGACGGGAGCAACAACAACAGCTAAAGCAAGTATACTTGTGTATAAATATATGTGACGCATTCCCCAAAAGAACAAGGAAGAAGTTTCTCATTCTTCAGGCGAAGGTCCTGGGAGGATTTGTTGCTAATCCTAGCATCATTTTTTGTTTCTTTCGTGGAGGAACGGCAATTAGTATCTTGTTATATACAATTATGCCATTCTTTGGAGGGTCGTCACGAGAGTAGGAAGGGGGGGCAGAGGAGAAGGACATTGCCTTGAAAGCTAGGCAGAGGAGTGGAAAGCAGTTTTAAGGGACTTAAAGAGTATAAACTTTTATAGGGCCTCTTTTCCCATCGTCGCCAGGAAAACAAATACTTAATTATAAGAAATCGCGGGATTAGTCCAAGTGTACAAAGAGAGAGGGCCCTGTCGTTTTATTTCTTTCTTCCGTCATAGCATTGTTGCGCCCTCTTGCCGCATGAATTCCTCCGGAAAGGCCCGGACTCGGCGATCACGTCTGATGTCTCCATTAATTAAGGAGTCAGAGCCCACCCCTTCTCCCTCGCCCATGGATTAGGCAGTTTTCTTTCGTGTGGGAAAGAAAAGATCTAAAATGCAATAACAACAGAACAACAGCTCGACATTCTGCCGCCGACATTTGACTTCACTGACCATTGTTGCCAACTATTCCACCTCTTTTAAAGTGGTTTTCAGTAGTACCACTTGTAGTATTTTTAACTTTTAAAATTAGCCATGTCATATCTGATATTGTTTGTGCTTGTATATCCGTGTGTGTGTAAGATATAGGTAATATCTTGGCTATAAGCAAACTGCATTGAGAATTTTAGCTTTTCAGATGGGCAAATTTTCTAGGTTATTTCTCGACTAACACCAGTCAGTTATGCAACATTAGGAGTAAGCAAGATCATTTGTCTTCCTCAAACCGGAGATAAGTTATATAAAAATTTGAAACGAATATTTGTTTTCATTTACGAAACAAACTTTTTCATTTTTCGTAAAGAAAAATATAGAGAAGTCTATATTTGAATAAAAAATGTAATTGAAAAATTTCCAGCATTAAAAGTAAAAATACCAAACCGGGTTGAAAAACAAATAGATGACACTGGCAGAAAACTGAAAACAGGATTCAGAACAAATTTCAAGTGGTAAGTTTGGTTTTAAAAAGTGAGAACCGTATTTTGTAATAAAAAAGAAATTGGTTTCCCTGTTGTAAAGCCGAAAACAAAGACAGTTTTGTTCACTTAACCCTTCAATCAGTCATTTTTAATATACATTCTGTTTGGACTATAACTTTCCTTTATCAGCTGGATTTCGAATACAGACTCTGGCTCAGACCTCATTTATGGACTAAGTTGGCAACTATGTATGGCCTAAGCCTTCGCGTTGATTGATAAAGTCCTTCAGCAATCATTTTTCCGGGAATAGGAATGTTTAATGCCTTAATTCTCAACTTGAAATCAGAGAAAATCCTGAATAATCTTAGGATAGACGGTAGCGGAGCTTGCACCCAGGTATCTCCTCAATCCCGAAGTACGCAACTTTAACCACTAGATCACTGGGGCTAGTTTGCTTGGAAATTTCGTTTTGGTTTCATACTACTGTTAGAGAAAGCTTTATTTATTTTACAAAGTTTGCTTCTTTACCTCAAATTACTTAAAATTGGCTTTGCATTCAATAGGTTCTGGCTTCGATACCAGCGGCCGACTATCTTGACTGAGTCTTTTCAAAGTATCTCTCAATCATACCAGTCAAATGCTGCGATGGTGCTTTCAACTTAGGGCCTGGCTGACTCCTTCCAGCATCCTTTCCCCTACCCCATGCCGGCCTGTGCCATAGATGCCTAAAATTCATAAATCAATTTAATTCATTCAAATCACTTCAACTTTTGTTTCCTTCTTGTATCTGTACACGTTTCCAAGTTATAATGTATCAAGAAGCTGTTCTGTGAAGTATATACCAAAGAAACTATTAAAATATGCCTGGAGCAAAGTTTCGTTGAAGTGTCGTCTAACTTAGCTATGGAGATCATAGCAAATTTTCACTGTTCTTGTTATATGTTGAAGACGTTCGATGCAGATATTACTGAGCAGTAGTTTATATTATATAGTTTCTTTGGTATATACTTAACAGAACTGCTTCTTGATACATTATAACTTGGAAACGTGTACAGATACAAGAAGGAAACAAAAGTTGAAGTGATTTGAATGAATTAAATTGATTTATGAATTTTAGGCATCTATGGCACAGGCCGGCATGGGGTAGGGGAAAGGATGCTGGAAGGAGTCAGCCAGGCCCTAAGTTGAAAGCACCATCGCAGCATTTGACTGGTATGATTGAGAAATACCTTGAAAAGACTCAGTCAAGATAGTCGGCCGCTGGTATCGAAGCCAGAACCTATTGAATGCAAAGCCAAAGGCATTCTATTAACACAGTATGGATGAAAAGTGTAGAGCGTAATCGCGACTAAGTAGCATTAAAATTCACCTTCAGAAAAAACATGTTTAACTGCAGATACTTCTTACGAGCATTACGAAGTTGTGGTAGAAATTGTGGATAACTTTTTACAGAATACAGTGTAGAATTCGAAACTATAATCGGTCTCGGCCTTAGATGTATAAAGACCATAAATGTAAATTCAAATTGGAAACTGCAATGTGTTTTCGTTCAATGTAGTTCTTTCAAGTTTGAAGTAATATTTAGTTCAGGCACATCTAGACTTTTTTCGGAGGTCTAAGATTTGTCAGAAATCCAATATTACCAGACAGTAACGCATTAATAGTCCAATGTCAGGCAATAATAGGAAGAATATAAAAAATATATATTACCATATAAAAATAGAAAATATTAATTCAAAGGAAGAACTGTTATCGAAGTCAATGACATTTGATTTCGGCTCTATTCTATGTGTATAATTGTAATCACTGGTTTGGATAATAGGGCTGGTCAGATTCCTGTCCAGAAAAAAACATTTTTTTTTCCTGCAAGGCTGCATAGAGCATTCACAAGGAGAGAAATAGAACAGTAACAATAAGCACAAGAAGAAAAATTCCCCTGAAATTTTTCGAAACAATGTGTACGTTGGACATTGTTCTAACAATAATACTGAAAGAAACTGCTATGAGACAGATTCTTGTATAAAGATATTAGATACGAGTAGTTAATCAATTCCTAAACCAAATGAAAATTTAAATAGCTTCTGTGCCAAATAGGAATGGATTTTAAAATGACGGGTAAGTTCAAATAGAATCCGAAAATTAGATAAGAAATAGATTTTTAGGGTAGAATATTTCTGTAAGAAACCTGATATGCACTTCATATTCTCTTCATAGGGAAGCTTGGTATTCTCCGTAAGTTAGAAGTACCATATCTTTGATTAACATACACATACCCGTTGCTATTTGTTTAAACGTAATTCTATAAATTCGTACTGCACTCGTTCTAATTCCGAAACAATATGACTGGAAAATTATATTTCAGAATTCAAACTGTAGAAGCTTAAGGGAAAAGTTAAATATTCGTCAGATTCACGTACTGTTTTGATCGTATAGAATTTACATTTTGTTCTAAGACTAGCTTCTCTTAACGCGTGCATATGCAGTCTCTTTGTTACATGTAATTCCACAAGAATTGGGAGCATTAGTAATTTTTGTAATGTCGAATAAATTTCTGCTCTTTTTCTTCAGTTTCTGTCGCACGTATCTCAAGTATATCGCTCTCAATTCATTTCTCTATAACGTGTTAACCTATAAGGTAGAAAGGAAAACCGTATTGCAAATTACAAACCTTTTCGGAATTAAATTAGTGGTTTTAAAGATGGCTTTTTTTCTTTGTAGAATAAGATATTCATAAATTACGAGATTTATCCTTAAAAAATCTATTCCAGTATAAATACTTTTCAATAGTTCACTTACAGTGTGGTGTACTTCATGGTAATATGTTATATTGATTATGGTCATCATTGTATTCCACCAGGAATACCTGGTAATAGGAATTGTGCATTTTAATTATTTAATACTTTGCGCCTCCTGAGACGAGATCAATGCAGTGTGTTACGAGCAACATAAAGTACTAAAATTGTTTTTAATCAGTAAATTACTGACAAAGGACGATTGCGCTTGTTTATCATCGTGTATAAAGTCATTCTTTCTCGTAGTTGGTAGCACTGTGGTGGTATCTGTCGTTGTAATGATGGTTTTCCGTGGAAACCTTCGAAAAGTTCTTAATTGTGTCTCTAATTTCCTTTGTTTTTTTCTTTTCATTCTTCTTTGAAAATCTTCTTCCTTCCCTTCGTAAGGAGGAGTCGTTTTGTTTATAGTTTTACGTCAGGAGACGGCATAGCTTTAAAATAAATCCCTTGAGAAAGAGACTTTTCAACTTTGAACGTAACCGTATTCTTTCTCTTCATCCTCAGGTTTATTCGATCTTTCTTCCCCATCTTCAAAATACTTGCGCGCCCTTTATAAAGCTTTACCTAAATTTTGTTTGATTGTTACAGTTTAAACACGAAGAATAAGTACGTAATTTCAAGTTGTATTTTCACTCAGTATGTTAATTTTCGTGAATACACCAACATTTTTTTACTGCGTCGCAGTTGTTAGAATATTTATGGAAAACGCAATGGTATATTTTAAAAATGTAATAAATAGGATATTTTTATTGTGCCATCAGTAAAGAAAATTCGAAATATTCGTCCTTTTCGCCATTGAAATTAAAATGAACTGTATAAATATAAAGTTAAAATCACCTGATTGATCTCTTCTGTTCCCTCTCTTTAGACAAGAGAAGAATGTGCAAAATCATGTTAATTAATCGTTAATCCTTCATCGACAACCAATATTGTAACCTCATAAAAATTCTAAGGGTTTTCTATTCAGCATTGCCAACTATGGACTCTATATTTTATTACTTGGAACTTCACAATCAAGTGATTACAAAATTTGAAACTAATTTGAATTAAATTATCTTCAATAAACTGTAAGTTTGGCTAATCAACGTCTTTTGCGTAACCAGTATTTCGTGGAAACTACAACAATTACATGCTATTTCAGTTTAATTTGATGTGGTTTTTTTGTAGAACTACTATTTAGCCCAGAATCGAACGTTCGCACTTTTCAACGGTTCGATTCTCGGCGGGAGCTATCCAGTTTCGCTGTCCATCAACTGGGGGAGCTATTTGAGTTAAGAAGTAGCGGACTCCGATGTGCAAAGCCAAATGAAGAAGTGAACGGAAGCCATGTGGGAAAACAAGCTCATAAGCTGTCGAGGATGGGAGTTTTCTACTTGACTGGTTCTTTATAAAAGCTGCAGGAAAAGATTTACTTTATGAAATATAATAGTAGTTTCTTATTGTTGTTTTCTAACAAGAAATTATACAAATCTTTACAATTAGTAATAAAATCTGTATCCGGCTACTGTACCATGTCTTTTTTAGGGTTTCGGAAATTCATCATCTGTTAGTTTTGTATCTTGTGTATTTATTTAACAGTTACTTTTTATACACTTTTTGTACACATGTTGTTGAATCTGTGTTCGATAAAATCAGATTTATTCAGTCACTTTTGTACTGACCTTTTCTGAATCTATAGCGGAAAAAACGTAATTTGGATTGTGACTGCGCGGCTTAGTTGGTAAAAGCTAGTTAGAGGGTATCTGTCACTGAGGCTGGATTACATCCCCGCTCTCGCCAGTATTTTCCTCCCGAAAACCACCACCACTTACTTTTTAATGCAATCTAACTTTTAAAAGCCCGTTGTTTACATGTTTGCGCATTTAAAGTGTACACAAATGATAATATGTTGACTTATTTTATGTTTGCAAAACATGTACAAAAATTAGGTTGCAAATTCGAATAGTTTTTGTTCAAATTCCGCAGACAAAAAAAAACACTATTTTCTTCAACGTAGATAATTGAAAATCAAATATGCTAATGTACTCTTGAGTATATCATCCTAATATCTGCAGTGTAATTTTGATAAAATTGAGACAAATGACACATAGGTATGATAAACTGTAGTACCGGGCTATCGTCCCCACGCCCCCTTTTAATACTGAATTGCTTTTATGGAGATATTCCTTTCTTTTACCATACTGAAACAAATTTGAAGAAGTGTTTAGAAATTAAGAAAACGTATTATTAGAACTTACAGTTGTTTACTTCTTAAAATTAAGAGCTGGAAATTGTCAAAGAAGCCGTTTTAACCTACAGTAATCTTCAGTTCTTGATGGCGAAATAATGATTTTGTTTCCTACCTGTGATGTTACGCAGTACCCACCATTCGTTTATTTTTCTGCAATTCTCGTCGTTATTGTTGAGAGAGAACTCATTAATTTACCGTAATCGCGCAGTTTCATTCGTTAAATGCCAATAAATGGGGAAGTCGTTATTGTATTTTACAGGGAAAATATTGCTTTGTTCTAGATGTTGATATATAGAATGCCTGCTGTTGATACACAATGAAAACATATTTTAGTTTGTTTTTATACACAGTAATTATTTTCTCTAGATATGACTTCTTTATGTTGTATGCATCTCTTGTATTGGATTTAAATAATAGAAATAAATGACTGTTTTGTTATCTTACTGAAGATAGATTGAGAGTGCTAGTTTACTCTTCATTACTGTGCTAAAATTTCACAACTGATAAGAATGCTGGTTTATTTTCTGATACAGGGTGTTGCAAGAAATCCAGTTCCATGATGAAAATTAATTATGTTAAATCTTTGTTAAAAACATGCAGTTTCACAGCGAGAGGCGTTTGAAGTCAGCCGAATTGACTTAAAAATTGACAATCACAGTTGTACTGAAAGATTGTATTTGGAAGTGATTACGATCCAGGAGTGTACCTTACAAGGTAGGCCTATTCCCTTCAAACTCGTTACATTGTTATGGACAAACTTATGCATCTCGTGGCAGCTGCACTTTGCAATCACAAACGTTATGGGTGCACTTTCGATTGTCATTTGTTATGCCGACACGGTTTGCACAATTTTCTGTCGTAATATTATGTCATTTGTGACTAACCTTGCGAACTTTGGGTGTCTGTCTTCTGAACTATGTACTTTTTTTTGTCAAAAATGTTTATAATCTTTCTTTCATCCTGCGCAGGTCACTTCCGGGGCCAGGAGTAACAACAACTAAACGGTCGCTGCGTTATGTAAAATTACAAACACAATGAACTGGCTTCTAATTCAATTTATTATTATTATTATTATTAAAATCAACATGGTTTCACCCAAGGAAAATCCACAGTTACAGATTTACTACAGACTGTTAATTTAACGCAAGGGCACATAATGAAACGTGAGCAATGTGACATTATTTATTTCAATCTATCTAAGTCTTTTGACTCTGTTGATCACCAAATGTTATTAGACAAGTTAAGTGAAATGGGGTTATCGACACAATACGTTAATTGGTTCAAGACTTTTCTCGTAGTTAGAACATTTCAAGTGAAACTAAATATGTAACACCATTTCTACTAACGGCATAATTACCAAAGGCATTCCTCAGGGCTCCCCACTAGGGTCCATGTTATTTAACATTTATATTAATGGCTTATGTTCAAGAATTACTCTTGCAACTCCATTATTGTATGCTAATAATTCGAAATTAATTGGCAAAATTAGTGATGTATAAGATAATGCTAAAATGGGATCTGATGTAGAACGAATGGAAAACTTGTGTAAAGGCTATCAAATGAAGATTAATACAAATAAAACTAATTTTAACAGGTATACGAGGAAAGCTATTATATAAGTAATTATTGTATCTCGAATAAGAAGACCTCCAGGACTTACAGTATCAAAGCTCTAGGTGTAACTTTTGACGATAAGTTAAGCTTTAATGTTCATATGGAAATAATTACTAAAACTGCGAAAAAAAAATAGTGGACTACATTTTTAATCAATGCCGCAATATCAACTATATTTCGATGTTCATTTTATTGTACAAATTGCTGGTAAAGTCTCAGTTGGAATATGCTGTAATTATGTGGTACACGTTGACCAAAATATAACGTAAGCAAGTTGAAGCAGTACAAAAGTGTTTTATAAGAATGTTATGTTTTACGTTTAGAGTTACTATTATTACTTACAGAATAAATATGAAATTGGTACTCTTACTTTAACCTTCAACTGCTCTACATTTAGATGCGATATATAGATAAACAATTCATAGATAATGTACTGTCAAACAAAATTCAGTGTAAAAATACATTAGAGAATTCATTTTTCTAGTTCCGACACAATTTTAGGAAATCTTCATGCATCCATTGGTGACCGATTATAGCCAACTGTAAGTAATCACATCCTTAATTCACCTAGTTCATTGGTCTGGTAACGTTATTATTCCAGCTTGTAGTACACATAATGTTAATATAAACGCTATACTGTATCGTATTGACTAAATAGTATAAACTCGAGTTAGTAACGTGTGAATTTTATGGTTTTTACTTGTGTGTAAATCTTATGCTTTAGTTTACAACATCAAAGTTCAATCTTTTCCTCATTTTTAATTATGTACTTCTTACTTTTAATTATTGTTTGTTGTTTATGTTTATGTATTGTGTGTTTATATAAACCTTATTAGACGTAGTGCTTTATAGGCTTTTGTATGCCGTTCATAACACTTTAATAAATATTATTTAGGTCAGAAGTTAACACAGAAATGTTTTTTTCGTATACTTTGTCTTTCTCACCGTACTATGCACATAGCTACGACTATTGGATAAAAAAATTGTATCTCGAGACCCGATGAAAGAAGAATGAACCATACACATTATACGTATATAGTAAGAGTATTGGCTAACAAGTTCATTAGTCAGTGTGTTTCGTAGAACATTACTTTAAAATGCTTCTGTACTACACAACAAATTATATTTCTTTTCAAGTTAGTTATCAAGAAGCATGTAGTCTATAATTACGATTTTGTTTAAGGAGAACATGATAAATGCCTTGACAGTTTGTTTTTACTTACTCTATTTTTTTTCTTTTGATTGTAAGTAATTTATATTTGTGGCTGCATACTGATACATTTTATGCATTGACTTTTACATTTTTATGTGTAGTTAATATTTATATTATGTTGATGTAATTATAATATTCAATTTTTTAAAGTAATTGTTCTGTTCGTCTTGAATTTCGAGTATTACTTCGGTTTGAGCTGTATTCAATTACTGCCAATTGCGACAGTAACTGTAATGACAAGTTTCTGTATTTTTTACATATATAGCTGTTCGTAACACTACTGTATGAGCTGATTTATTATTTTCTCTGTGCTTGTATTTGAATAATTGAATGTTAATTTGCGAAAACTAGCAAGTTCCTATCAATACACAAATAGCAACTGTTTGAATAAAATTTGTAATTTTTGCTAAGAGAGAATTTGATAGAATGCATTTTGGTTTCTTATCCTTTCATCTTTACTTATTTGTATTTGAATACTGATATTGGTGAAATAAGAATCGATCATTCAAGACTCATGCACATACATACCCGCATCCTGATTTTACGATTAAATTTTTAAAATGAGGCAAATTTGCCTAAAGATCATTAGTGAACGTGGAAATAACATTAGACCGAGAGGGTTTTAGATCAACACAACATAATTTTATGTATTTTTTCTTTTTCAATGTACTTGGTGTCGTAGGAGTTTTGAATAATTCTTTGAACATTTTGCAGACCATTGCTATTTTAAGATAATTCTACTGGATATAAGACTTTTTAATTTCGTCTCTTAAGAAAATACAACTACTCAAATAAAAATAAAATGGCTGCTAATGTAATTTCTCATTTTGCCTACTCATTATGCAACCTGAAACTACAAAACTGTCAAACGGGTTGCTTGGTGGATAGGGGGCGTAGAAGTACATCCAAGTATTTGCAATACTCAAGATTAATGTAAAGCAACGATCCAATAAAAGGTGGCAGCACTGTCTCCGTATATGTTTAATGTATTTTTATCGTTGCACGAAATTTCAATGGTGCTCCTACAAATTTAAGCGTAGAGAGTTCAGACTTTCAGGGAAGAAAGTTCATAACCAGTTCAAGAGTTCGATCAATGCTGATTTTTTATTTCCGTTTTACTTCATTGTTGAAATCGCTTGATTGTTATTGTGAATATCAAAACCTATAACAATAAAACTCTTTTAACAATGAACAAAAATAAAAATAAAAATATCGGCATCTCTCATGCACTTGAATTGGTTATAGACTTCCTTGCCTCAAAGTTTGAACTCTGTAGACTTGAATTTGTAGCAGCAGCATTGAAATTTCGTGCAACGATAAAATCACATTAGACATATACGATGATACTGCTGCCATCTTTTGCTGAAGATCGTTACTTAACATTAATGAATCTTAAAAATGTAGGACTGAGCCACAAATACAATGCAACAAAAATATTTTGCAAGATAAGTTAAATTTGGCTAAAATTTATACAATTTACTTATTGATCACACTGATTTGCTCTAAATGAATTGTTTGGTGGAATAAAACTAAGTATTGTGAAATGTTTACAAAAATACTGTATAAGAAATCAATATATATCATTTGCAGGAATTGGGACGAATTTATCCGTCCACATATCTGGTTCTTTCTTTTTAATCTAACATCTAAGCCTTAGATTTTTATTCTTTTAGCGGTATTGTACCTCATGTTCATCTTCCTCTGGTACAGAAAGCTGGTGCAAATATTAACGTTACTTGAATTTATTTAAACGAAATTGACCTAAAATTGAAAATAAATAATAATTGTTTTGAAGATGTCACTTATACTTATGTTCAGAGTTGCCCATCTTCAAATTTGGGTACAATTTTTTACTTAAATCATATCTACTTGTATCCAGCTAGTCTGGAAAATGAAAGTTTTAAACGAGATCAGTGGATATATTTACGGATACAAAGTTTTCAATCATTGGCAATTTTGTTACAACTTTCGATTGTAGTATGAAGTTTCTACTACTGCTCGTGAAATTTAGTTTGAAGGAAAATAATATTTTCTGGCAAATTGTTTACGAAATTTTAATCAGAAGTTTTAAAATTTTAATTTTAATTTTAACAAATTTACATTGTGCCACCTGGCAAAGGAAGCGAAAATTCGCGTTTGTTAATTTTACGTTGTTTTTTTTTTTTTAAGTGTTTAAACTATTCCAAATATTTTTTGCTCACCGTTTCTAGTTAACAATTCTATGACTACGTAAAATCCGAAGTTTTTGTGAATGCTGTGCTCGTGGCTTTCCGTTTTCTAATACAATACTACAATCCCGCAAATAGTATATGTTAGTGTACACTAGTATATTTTAGTGATGTGACAGATACTCTACTTGTGTTTTAAAATTTGTTGTTGTAGAATCAGAGTGAATCAAACTCCATTACGAAAATATCAGAGAAACGTAAGACTAACTGAAGTTTTAGCTTTCGCATACAAATGTGAAAAAAAAATCACTAATTATGCCAAGTTAAGAACCAGAAAAAACAAATATCTGAAAATCAGTTGAATATGAAGTTTGTTTACTCTTGTTTTACAGCTCCATTTATGAATTTCTCAGAAATTTGACGAAAATTTTTCTGTTAACATCTTTTTAGTTTCTCTGACATCACGTCTCTTCGAAATTGTGCATATTTCGTTCTTATTAAATATTTTTTTAATCTATCTTCGCAGTTTCGACTTTCTTTATTTCAAGATTTAGTTATGACTGAGCAAACGTAGCTCAGTTTGGTAGATCTTTGGCTTCGCTTTCGGTCCTGGGGTCAATCTCGGGGACCGATCATCTTGACAAATTTTTAAAGATTTTTCCTACGGTACGCTAGAGTAATACCGGAATTATTCCTTCAGACTAGGCTCTAGCCGGCTTGAGCCACAGATTTCAAAATATATTAATAAGATTCTGTTCTAATTCGATCCGATTATATATTTATATTATCGTATTCAAGTATAGCCCGTCGAACATACTTCCACTGTTGAATTCCATTTGTTCAGGAATTGTTATATTGATTGACCTCTCTATAGCTGCTCAAGATGTTGAATGAACACAAAAAATGTATAGGAGTCTCCACCGACAAAAAGCGTTATAGTATCAGTCATTCTATAACACCAGGCACCTCCCATACGTAATTTTAGGAAAATTAATTTCAAGTTTTAAATATTGACACAAATGAGTCAAGAAATGCATTTTCTTTAGATAAATTTAGTCTAAGATTGAAGTTTTTCTCGGTTTGAATTTTAAACGGAAATTTTGAGCCACATAAGTGGTGGACCCATACACATATAAGTATAGAGCACATACATAAAGCTTTAGCTATATATGTGGTCTCACTCTCAATGTGAAATGTACATAGAATTAAAAAAATGTATCTATATTAGGACCTTTGTTTTCTTCAGATGTCAAAAACTGATTCCATGTTTTGTTTTACGAACATGTAATTACCAAGAACACATTAAGAATTAAAATAAATTATTAAATATGTCTATAGTGTATTTTGTAAAGGATATTTTTTTGGTTAACATCTTCATATATTCTTGACAATTAATATTAATAACTTAGTGTGCAATACATGTCATTAATCTGCGTTTCATATTGGCAACAGTCGTTCGTTATCATCACAGTGATAATTTGTGTGTTCGACGTCTCAATATTTACTTAAACTGAACCTGAACATGTTTTGAGATGTCAAACATGCAAGATTAAATAGTTGGATGAAATAATAGTTAAAAGAGAAAAGAGATTGAGATAAAGACAGAAAGGGGCAAAAATAACCTTCCTTAGCCTTCTATTTGGACAGGGAATATGTTGTAACGTGTCTACAGACAAGATTTGGCACATGCACCGTTTTTCAGAATTCAATTGATTACTTTCTTCCCAACATTTCAGACCGCGCCAGATGTGTCATATTGCAAAGCAGACTGAGAAACAAATACACGGTGCATCACCTTCCCTTGTGTTCCGTTTGCCTTTGCACACCGGAAGACTTTCCAAACTGACGTCGTCTCAGAGTACTGTTTATTGAAACATGCTGACTTCAAAATAAATCTCACCTTTGCCGTGAAAAGCGACAAAAATACTATCTTTAGTCCCCACCCCCTCCATCGTTTTCTTCTGTTCGTTTCGAAAAACGCGATCATTTTGGCTTTCGCCGTGTGGAACTCGTTTGTTTTTCCCGTACGTCCAAACTAAACAGTAGATTTGCCTCTGTGCCAGTGTTCTGTGGACATATGTCAAGTGTTGCAAACTATTAAATATCGTAAGAAACTGTATTACAATACGAACTGTTCTAACGAAAAGGCAGGGGAAGAAATGGTATATCCTCTGATGTTTTAAAGTGTAGATACAATATTCTTTCCTTCTTTCTTTCTTTCACAAACACATTTATAGCGACAAGTTTATTTTGTACTAACATAGTCGTAACTATTACTCTTTTTTTTCATTTATGGCGGAAGAAAAGCTCTAGAAAGGAAATTCTGGTTGCTGAAATAAGGAATTGAAATAAATTCGTTATACGTATTATTTTCTGACTTGCCAGAAACATCTTTAAATTTCATTTTCGTATGGAACAACACGTCCAGCTGTCTATGAATAACCAATAAAATGACCAAGGAACGTGTCTCGACTTTCGTTCTTATTTATAACTACGTATATTTTTATTCCCGTAAAAACAAAATGTTCACAAAAATGTCGCTTTTTTTTTTTTTTTTTTTTTTTTTTACAACGGGTCTTCAAATATAGCCATTTCCAAATATATCTTCAAGCTTCTTGTTGGTAAAATGTAGCTGAAAGTTTTAAGTTGATATAAACATGAACTTTGTAAAGAGTAACTGGTTGTTTTATCATGCCTTCTGATTTACCACATGCCGTATACATTTATACTGTATTTGTTTTTAGTGTTAACGTGATATTCAGCTCTTTCATTAACATCACTCATCTAAATCTGAGATTAATCTAGGTTAATTACATCATTGACTTCAAGTAACGTATGTAACACAATAGTTTTATTGGTTAGTTGCCCTTTACCATACTGTAAAAAATTAGGAACGTTATTTGATATAACTAGTTATGTTTCAGATAAATGTTAAGTATATTTGCAGTAATCCTGCTGTGGCTGAACGGTGTCTGTCAAAAACACCAATAGAGTTCTTTTGTGTGGTTGGAGGTTCTCATTTCCAGTACGATTTTCGCACATGCGCAGAAGGAGAAAACTTTTTCTTATCGTAATCAAACATGCAATTCTGATCAAGTGTTTGCTGCCGCCATCGTATTTTAAAGAAATGGGAAATATTCTTAGTGAATGGGGATTGTGATCTCTACTTGACAAATAGAAGAAAAAAAATATTAGAACATGGCGCAAGCCGGGGGAGTAACTTTGTTTATGTTTTCGGGGTGCGGACAAGGCCTTCTATACTGTTTTGATGTAGTGATTTCTTTAGTGGCAGTTTAGTCCAGTCGGACTTCTAACTGATCAATCCGTGTTAAAATCCCTATCAATCTTCTCTTGTTTTTTTTCTTTTGCTCCCAGTATTCCTGAAAACTAAATTGTGGCTGTTTTTTATTACCCAAGTTACTGGAAATGTTTCGGAATGTTTTTAACAGTGCATTCAGCTCGTTTCATAGTTTTCTCTCATTATTTGTTATGGAAAGTTCTGTGATTTTCAAATCTAGCTCCTTCAGTTACAATTAACTATGCTTCACTTACATTTATTTATTTTAACAAAAGAGATTCATCAAACTTGGAATCATTATATTTACATATTGTGATGTAATTCGTAAAATCGACGATGACTTCTGATGTACTATTTTCTTTTAACTGCTCCCTAGGACATTGAGTAATTTGCTGTTTGTTAATTTTTCAATGACTGTAATTAATTTCCTTTAACGAATCAATTTTATGCATTGAATAGCTTGCTTTCAATATTTTAAAGATTCCTATAGTGCAGTCATTTTAAGCCAATATTTCGTGATTAGGTAAAAAAAATCTTAAAAGCATGAAACTTGGTATACGAATAGTTTTAGGCCACCCAAGTAACATTCAAAAAGTCTCCAAAATTCAAACTTGTGCTACGGCCTCCATCTTGGAAAATGGCAGCCAAAATTAGTTTTTTTTTTTTTAATTTCCCGGAAACTAAGCATTACAATAAAAAAGTTTCAAAGGAAGTTGGTACAGCACGAAATTTTCTGTCTTTTTTTGTCATTACTATTTTCTTCATTTGACCAATCCTAAAGCCACAAAATGACATCAAACAAAAATTACTTTTTTTAGAAGCCAAAATCCTTAGATCGGTTAAAAGATTCCTAAAATTATGGGATTCGGCATATAGAAAGTAATTCGCCACCCAAGTAATATATGAAAAATCCC